>JZKD02S1673887.1:479219-505121 GCA_000966675.3 Picea glauca
TAGTAAGGCACTAATCATATTTTAATTTTCATTGGAGAAACAAAATTGTTGCATTGGGATACGTGAAAATACGAAGGAATCAACTTGTTCAAATTGCTTTCTCTCTTTGATGTTCTAGGCTTGCTTTTTTCCCCTAGGGCATCTCAATTGGCTAAGTGTTACTTATTTATGTTACAAATTTATGCTACAGCCATTAGGGCTACAACAAACTCTCTTTTTCAAGCTCAATTTCTCACTCTTTTGTCGTTGGAATTGGTTGAAAGTTGCTTTTATAAATCTATTTGATGTTAGCTATTGTTGGACAATCTTTTGGCTGATTTATTGGGGTAAAAGTTGTTGTTGTAGAAAAACACTCCTACAACCACTTGGATCTCATAAACATACTCTGAAAGCTCATCTATACAACCATCAAAGTACCATTAAAGTTGCGTTGAGGTATTGAGAATTTATCTACATGTTTTATGCCTTGTAACTCAACTAATATTTGATACTTTAAGTGGTTAAATATGCAATAGTTACTTGAATTCATTGTTGACATACATTTCTGATTACTAATGTAATTAGGGACAACAAGCTTAACTTGCTTGTCCACCTAACATACTACATGCAACCTTGGATTTTCTTGTGTCTCAAGCAGGTACAATCACCTTTTCAGGTACCCAAAGACTTGCAATATTTAAAACCTTCCAGAGACAAGTCATCAATGCCACTTTCCTTTTCTTTTATTGACCTTTAGGAGGATACTCCTCTTCATTCCCTTTCATCCATCTCAATCCCCTAGGGTCACTAAGATCTCCTCCCTAGAATGACCTAATCACCCTTGAAGTGCATGACCTATATTGAAGTGACATTAGATGTAGGATTCCCAAATTATAACACTTGCCTTGTGGTTGGATCGAACTTTACCCAACCTACAACTTACGCTATAACATGAACCATATCAAAAGTAATGTTGTGTGTATAGTGAATGTACATTTTCCACTACAACTTCTTATGCTATATTATCTTATGTTTCATTATTAATGTCCTCCACCCCCAAAAAAAAAATAAATTGAACCATATCAAAAGTAATTCTCTCCCTTGTGATTTCTACAACTTCAATACGAATATAGAAAAAAGGTTCCGTATGATTTTTGAGGATACCGCAACTTCAATAGGAATACAATATAGAAAAAGGGTTTCTTGTGATTTTTGCAATAGGAATATAATATAGAAAAAGGGTTCTTTTAGAATACTCCATTGAAATTGAATCTACTATGATGCACTCAAATTATTAATGCCACTTGGGTGACATTGATCCCAAATCGAGGATGAACCCTTCTGCAAACTCATGACGAGGAAGGAGTTGTAGTTTTCCTATGCTTCATTGCAATATATATACACGAATGGTTGTTTAAAATTAAATCAGGGGAAAGTCCAAACAAAGTATACGTATCTACTTTGAATAAAAAAATAACTATTCTATGTTTTAATTTAATTTTTGAATTTTTAATTGGAATTGGTCATTTAAATTTGTGTTAAATTATAATGATTTAAATTATAATTTTCTGTTCTATTTTTTAAATCTACATAAAAATTCTTAAAACATCCAAATTATAAAAAATAATAACTCAAATTTATACAATAATCACTTAGTCACTTGCCAAATTTCCAACAAATATCACTACAAAAATAACCTAAACATAAAACGTTTATCCTACTTAAAAAAATGGCATTTGAGATTTTAGAACCATGATTTCTCATCCCAACCATTTAAAACTACACAACCCACTTAGATTTGAGGAAGGCTAATCTGATTGGATAGAAAATGCAATTTGGAGATGTGGACCTCTCCTCCTCCCTGTCATCATCATGTGGTTGGAATTTGGAAAAGGCTCGGAAATGACCCTAAGGTGATCGAAGGGCCATTTCATCCGCCTGCGACCCTTGGAATTTATAGGTATTGCCAATCAAGTGGCATAGCGTCAAAATGAATACAACAGTGGTAAATCTCGGCCCAATTACGATGCAACAGTGACTGCTTATCCTACCTATATATTGCAAAACGCTGTCAAGTAAGCATTCGTATTCTGGTCTTAATATGTTCGAATCTCTGACCAGTACCAGCGATTCTTCTCGCTTTCATTTTTACATGTAATTTCGGCGCTGCTGCGATCGGTTCTCTGCAAACACTTGTAAGTGATAATCTTCGCTTCTCTTCTGTTTCTTTATACCCAGTACTACGTTACACTTTATTCCTCTCCATCCACAGATGATTACTTGTTAGATTCTGAGAAGAATTTCTATCTTAACATTTTTCTGCTTTTCGTCTTATGATGAAGAAGGTAAAAAATGCCCAGAATTATGATGCCGAAACAGCGCTGTTTAGTGGTGACCAGTATATAGTACTCCCAGGTTACCATGTAAAGTTTCCCTTCTAATCTTCAGGTTCCTGGTGGTATATTATGATTTTGAAACAACATGTCTGTGTAGTATATTTTTTCTTATATTAGATGCCCTCCACTATCCATTGATTCTGGCTACTGGACGCTGTACTGTAGTTGTAGATAGCATGTCTACATTATCTGGATGTTTACTATATATGGGCATTGCGTGTATTAATCGGATTTGAGCAGGTKCCCTGGCTATTCAGAAACTACATTGAAGATTTTTTCAMGTTTACTTAGATAGTGGAATTGTAATCCCAGAATAGCATCATGGGATYTGGTTTGATATCTGGCAATACATAGTATCTGAAAAGYGTAACCTCTATTTTGATTTCTAATTCCTTTCGCTCGAGTTACATTGAAGAGTTGTATTTCCATCATTTATATCATTTATTTGGTCACACAACAAAACTAATGACTGAACCTAGATGTTTTTGAGCCAGGGGAGAATGGTGCCATACTGTTTAAGGGCACCTGGCAGCGCAAGCCACATCGCTCCAGCATCCGCCTAGTGGAGCAGTTTGTTGGTGGTTGCTAGTCTATCTGGGGAATCGATATTCAGTCCCATCACTGGATATTTCCAAAAATAGAAGTACGTTTTATTGTAGGAATCTTAGTAGTTAATCCACAGGGGTTTAAGATCGCTTGGTAGATGCACTGCTGGTGCTTAGTATTTGGTCTGCGTGTCATTAGTTATAACCTGTGGGCATTTGGGGAATTTGGATTGGCCAGTGGGCTATTGAGGTCGGCTTATAAATCTGTGTCCTGTAATGGTGGGGTGTGTGGAGCAAGATGTGCTGGAATCAATTATGATGTTTTGCTTTGGTTTTTATGTATGTATGGGGTAAGCTGAGATGGTGAATCAAAGTCTGTTAGAGCTGCATCAGTAAATCTTTGCAGAGTTCATTTAATCGTAAATAAGAATTAGGTTGTTGGGGGTGATTATGCAAACTCTTTTTAGTTACATTTGTTTTGGCTGGAGGTTCCTCAGGTATTTGTTTTTTTTTATGTTTAGAAATATTTGAGAATTTTTTTGTTTAAATATAAGCATGTATTTAAAAACAAGTGATGTGTTTTATGAGACTTGTAATTCATTTCTCAATTGTTAACTCAGCAATAAAGTATATCACTGCCCTCCTCTCAGCAATAAAGTATATCACTGCCCTCCTCTCTATTACTCTATTAGTGTTTGTTGTCTACTTTATTATTTCTTTTTCTTTGTTCTATACTAATCCGTTTCCTTAGGCTCGATCCCAACGTGGTATCAAAGTTAAGGAAGGACACATGCCAAATTTTTCCCTGGCTGTTTGAGAGTTTGGAGAAGAGATGAGTTGCAGCTCGCGCGTAGAGGAGAACGAGGGTTTGGTTGCCATGGAGGTCGTTGGTAGTTGCCATGAAGAGAACTGGTATGGAGCCCTCGAGATTGTTTTTGCACGAGCAATCATTTCAGGTTGGAACAAGGTTGTGTCTCGTGCTTTGATCGGTCATGAGGGGTTCTGTTAAGAGCACGTGTTCTGTACATCTCGAGCTCAAACTTAATCTGGACAACGCATCCATGGTCTCCCATGCGAGAAAATGTGTGACTCTTTATTTGGAGGGGAGGGGAACCGCACCACGAAAATTTGCATTGTTACTCGGAATTTGCAAAGGGAATGTTGGTGAATAAATTTGCTAACATTTCAGAAGATTTAGTTTTGGCGTGCTTGCTACCTGATAAGGGGGAGATAGTTAGGTATATTTGCTTCGCACGAAAATGGCCTCCACTGTAGGTGCAGGTGGTGCTTCCACTCGGTCCGCTGTACACGTCTCCGCGGGATCATTCTCTGTGTTGGCACTTGTGGAGTGTCACTAGCCACCGAGGGTTGTTGGGTAGATTGTTTACGCAAAGTTGTTCTGCAATAGAAGTTGAACCCCATTTCCCTTGTCTGATTGTGAAAGGTGAAGGGAAAAATGGTGAACCCCGTTTCTCTTGTTTGATAGCGGGTCTCGTTCTTACATCCTACCCATCGAAGCTTGTGTCATTGCAACGGGGAAAAAGTTTGGAGAGTCAAGCCATGCAATCGTAGTCGCCAAGGAAAGGGGAGGTGGAGTTTCCTAGGACAGTTGAATCCACAATTATGTGGGGAGGAGTGTGGATTTCCCGGAAAAGAGAGTGACGAAAGGGCGGTTCGAAGGTGACCGTCTTGAAAATTGCCTTGATGTGGAGAAGATCGCAAGGAAGCTTTTCTGGGACGCTCAGCTAAATGCAGAGCAATATGAGTGGCCCGACAGGCCTTGTACAGGAGGGAATGAGAGTACGGCCTCCGGGGCGATGATAGCTCTGCCTTTGAAGACGAGGGTCATCTACAGTTTTTTTCATGATGCAGAAGGGCCCATTCATGTTTATGGGTTATTGGTGAGAAAAGCTACTCGATTAGGGATCCCAAGAAGGAAAGAGTTATGATCCCAAGAAGGAAAGAGTTATGGGCAACAACTTCGTGAGGTGATTCCCAGTGGGACATGGCAACTATTAGAGCAAGGTTTCATCTTGGGTATTAGAGCAAGGTTTTCTCTTGGGTATCTTGATTGTGTATGTCAAGTTCTGCAGTTTGGAGGATGCACACGAAGTGTTTGACGAAATTCTTCACTGAGATGATCATGGATCGTTATGATGAGTTGTCTATGGAGCTGAATGCACTAACAGAGAAGGCCACAGTGCGGGTTGGGGTGTTGGTTATGGTTTTGATGCCGACATAGGCCTTGGTCATGGTGTTGACAAGGGAGTTGGTTATGTTGTCACGGTGTCCAGACTGGTATAGGTTCTGGCTCTGGTGGCGATTATGTTTACAGAGATGGAGGGACCTCTTCCAACCTGGCGAAAGAAGATATAGAGTGTGAGCGTAGTCGTGGTGGAAAAAAAAGAATCAAATAGTGAAGACTTCGAATGCAAAGTTCGAGATGGAGCACTGAAGGTGTCCACAAGTGTAGTTTGGTGGTAATGAAGGCAATGGAGATTGGGAATCTTTACAAGTTGGAAGGGAATATTGAAGCAACAATGGTATCTAAAGAAGCAAGTGCACCTACTTGTTTATGGCATAAGGGACTAGGCCATATGAGCAAGAAAGGGCTAGGGCTATAGGTATTGGTAAACTGTAAATTACTTCCAAACTTACAATCTTTGAATTTTTGCAAGTTTGATTTCTCTGTTGGTTATAATGATGGAGATAAGGGACGTAGATTGTGGGATCCTAGTACCTATAGAATCATCACTAGTAGAGATATGTACATGTAACAATCAGAAGTTGTCCAAGATTGCAAAGGGAGATTTGTTTGTAAAATTAGAGAATCGTTGTATGGCCTAAGGTAACCAAACAATGGTACAAGACGTTTGATTCCTTCATGGTGAGCCAAATTTTATTAGAAGTGAGTATGATCACTTTGTTTACCTCAAAAGTTTCAATGACATATTCATTATCTTGGTGTTATATGTTGATGATAGGCTTGTTGCAAGCAAAGCATGGTTGAGATTAGTAGGTTAAAGGCTCAGTTGGCTAGGGTGTTTGGATCTAGGAGCTGTAAAACAAATCTTCAGCATAGAAGTACATAGAGACGAGAAAAATGGTAAGTTGTGGCTATCACAAGTCTATGGAGAAGATACCGATGAGGCTCAGTATGAACATTGTGAAACTGATAAATATCCCTTTAACTTTCCTTTGTAAGCTTTCTTCAAGTTTATGTCCTGATAGTAAGGAAAAACATGATTATATGTTTCATGTACACCATATATGAATACAATAGGAAGGTTGATGTTTGCAATGAAATGTTCAAATATTTCACATGCAGCTGGTGTTGTTAATGGACACATGAAAAAACCAGGTAAAGAGCATGGAATGAATGATTTGGTATCTTAGAAGCACATATATCACCTACAGTGTATGCAGTGATTTAGTCTAGTGATTTAGTCTGTGGTTATTTTGATTCAGGAGATTTGGACAAGAGGAGGTCTACCTTAGGTTATGTCTCACATGAATGGAAGGATCTATTGAGTAAGTTTGGATAGGACACTGACTTCTATGGTAGTCAAAGTGTTGTGTATTTGGCTAACTATCCAGAGTATCAAGATGGGACAAGGCATCATTTTGTAAGACAAGTTAATGATGGAGGTGGAGTGGTCCATGCTGGAGCAAACTGTGTCGATATGTTCATGTAACCAGTATTGTTAAAGAAGTTGTATTGGAGTTTGGCTTCTCTTAGATTGCAGAAAAGGTGATGATTGATTTGCTGGGGATATCAGTCAAATTTTTGTTAGGTGGAGATTGTTGAGTGGCCACAATACACACAATGGCTGGAGGTTTCTTAAGCCTTTAGCTTTCCATATGCCTAAAAATATTTAAGAATTTTTTTTGTTTAAATGTAAAAGCCACTAAGATGTTTCATAAGACTTGTAATTCATTTCTCCATTATTAATTTTGTTGTGTGATGTATTATCTCTATTTCTTTGTTTATTAATTTAGGTGTTTGCAGGCTGAAGTACACCACAAGTTTGTTTAGGTTGTTTCATTTTAGCTGCCAATAATAGACTTGTTTCCTGTAAAATCAGGTTTAGTGTAGTTCTAACGAAAACCAACATACTTTGGTTGTAATCAAATAGTCAAACAGGGAAGTGTCAAATCTTGATAACAAACTTCAGGCTCCTTTCTCCACCAATAATGTGAGAGAATATAAAGTTAAAACCAGCCAAACTTCCATTAAAGTTTGAGGATTTGTGGAAACGATTAACAGATTCAAATACCAGCCAAACTTCCATTAAAGTTTGAGGATTTGTGGAAACGATTAACAGATTCAAATATCTAGATCGCAAGATCAATATATAAATTTGAATTGTGAAAATATTTTTTACCTTGAATGTTATGAGTGTATATTATTGTCTAGCGTAGCAGGAAGGTGAGAGTATTAATGGCAATCGTTTGCCTCTAGTGTAATTGCTTGGGAGCCCAGTTCTGCCTGGTATTGGAGATTAATAAAATCATGCATTTTTCTCGCTCGTGCAGATATTTTGCAGGTTCTTTGTAGAAAGCAGCGGCCCACGACTGTGTGCCATTTTATATTATTTTTACAAGGAAGAATGAGTACAACAGCGGAGGCTCTCGTTCACTGCTTTGATAATCTCAGCAGAAATGTCACTAATGAACCCCCACTGAAGCACAACGCTGATACTCCAACAACAAGAACTTGGGCTGATGATAATGAGAATCCTTGCATGACAGATCCCCAATCAGATGGGCATTATGTGCTAAAAGAAGATGAGGGAGAGGAGGATAGTGATGATGACGAAACCTTTGTATGGGAATTCCGAGAGGATTACCTTAAAACAGATCTCAAGGTCGATCCCAGAGACGAAGGGACCGATGACAATTGGGTTAAGAGGAATCCTGAACTGGTCAGACTCACTGGAAGTCACCCCTTGAATTGTGAACCCCCACTTTCTCGTCTCATGAATCACGGATTTATCACGCCTGTATCGCTGCATTACATTAGCAACCATGGCCATGTTCCCCGTGTCTCGTGGGACGACTGGACAGTGGAGATCTCCGGTTTGGTGAAGCGGCCAACGAAATTCACAATGTCTGAGCTGGTGAAGGCGTTTCCACCTCGGGAGCTTCCAGTCACAATGGTGTCCGCGGGGAATCGGGGCAAGGAACTGAACCTGGTGAAACAAACGTTCGGCTTCAACTGGGGAGCAGGCGGGCTTTCCACCTCCGTGTGGCGTGGGGTTCGACTGTGCGACGTGCTCAAGAAATGTGGGATGATGTCCAAGAAGAAAGGGGCCCTATACGTCTGCTTCGATGGATCCGAAAACCTTCCCGGGGGGTTAGATTATGGGACGAGTATTCGTGTCGACATTGCAATGGATCCCACGCGTGATGTCATATTGGCTTACATGCAGAATGGAGAACTATTGCATCCAGACCATGGTTTTCCCGTGAGAACGATTGTCCCTGGATTCATCGGAGGACGCATGATCAAATGGCTAAAGGGTATCCGGGTTACATCACAAGAGTCCGAAAGCCACTACCATTTCCATGATAACCGCCTTCTACCCTCCGATATTGATGCTGAAAAGGCTACTGCAGAAGGTCCTTTACTTTCCATCATTCTAATTCAATCTGAATGTATGACGGAACAATTCGAATCCTAACCGACACATTTTTCAGATGGAATTCACCTTATTCTTTATCTGTGTGTTTGTCTGTGCAGAGTGGTGGTTTAGGCCAGATTACATTATTAACGAACTCAATATTAATTCTGTCATCACAACTCCAGCCCAGGGAGACATTTTGCTCATCAATTCCCTGACTGTGCAAACGCCATATACGATCAGAGGATATGCGTATTCGGGTAAGCTTGAACTCCAATAATGCATTTCTCAGTTTTCTTATGAGTTTAATATCTCTATGTATGTTGAATTCAATATATATAATTTATGTTAAATTCAATATATATACAAGATAAATTGTTCAGTTTTATATACTTGCTATGCTATTCAGTATTGAATGTTGTTATAGGTGGATTATAGATAATTGGATCTAAAGCATTGAATGTTGCGACAGTTGATTATAGAGTATTAAAGTAATTCAATCCAACAGTCTATAATCAAATCTGACTGTATAATCCACCTGCCATAATATTTAATGTTGGATTATAGATCGTTGGATCTTAAAACATTGAATGTTGCATCATGTGAATTATATATAATCCACCTGCCACAACATTCAATGTTGCCTAAATTGCCTGACCTATACACGAAAGGTTTTGAGTAACTTTCTTTACCAGTATTTAAGTAGTTTCGTTTATCACCTCTTAACTATGTTACCTGAAAGCACAGGTGGAGGAAGAAAAATCATACGGGTTGAGGTCACAATGGATGGGGGTGAGACATGGATTCCATGTAAACTTAATCATCGAGAAAAGCCAACCAAGTATGGAAAATACTGGTGTTGGTGTTTTTGGGATGTTGAGATTGATGTCACACAACTATTAGGGACCAAAGAGCTTGCTGTACGTGCTTGGGATGCCGCCATGAACACACAACCAAAAGATTTCACATGGAATGTCATGGTAAGTGATACCATATATCATTTACATGTCTACTCTGCAAAATATTAGCCAAAATATTTTATTTCCTCACGCTCATGAACAATGGTTTATTTCGTGTAAAACTGATCAGGGGATGATGAACAATGGTTGGTTTCGTGTAAAACTGAGCGTGTGCAAGCACAAAGAAGGGGGGATAGGTCTAGTTTTCGAGCATCCTACAGTGCCAGGAGAGGAACCGGGAGGATGGATGGGACGCGACGAGAGTAACTCCCAACGGCACGAGAAAGCATCACTGCACAAGAGCTTCTCCACCCCAGTTATGAACACATCTTCTCGCCAGATAGCAATCTCAGAAGTGCAACGCCACAGCAAGGGTAACCCCAATTCTGCGTGGATCATTATACACGGCCACGTGTACGACTGCACTAACTTCCTGAAAGAACATCCGGGAGGGGCGGACAGCATCCTCATAAACGCCGGCACAGATTGCACAGAAGAGTTTGATGCCATTCATTCCTCGAAAGCGAAGGCCATGCTCGAAGACTATCGCATTGGGGAGCTCATTGCACCCTCGGGAATCACTGCAAACTCCTCCAATAGTGATAGCGTTACAGCTCCTGATCACAACAAATCCCTAACTGGACTTCCATATAAAATGACCCACCTTCCGCCAATAAGAGAGTCCTCGGCCCCTTCGAGACAAATAGCCCTTGATCCAAAGCAAAAGATCCCATGCAAGCTTCTGCACAAGAAGATCGTAAACCACGACGTCAGAGTGTTCAGGTTTTCCCTGCCCAGGGAGGATCAATTATTAGGTCTCCCAGTGGGAAAGCATATATTTGTGTGTGCAACTATAAACGGTAAGCTCTGTATGAGAGCCTACACTCCAGTGTCCTCAGATGACGAGGACATTGGATACATTGATCTTCTGATAAAGATATATTACAGAGGTGTCCAACCCAACTTCCCTGAGGGTGGTCTAATGTCTCAATACTTGGAAGGACTTTGCCCAGGGGACACCATACATATCAAAGGACCCATCGGTCACATTCAGTATGAGGGGCGGGGGAACTTCAACGTCAAGGGGCAGCACAAATTCGCGACTAAAATTGCAATGCTGGCGGGAGGAACAGGCATAACTCCCATGTACCAGGTGATCAACGCTATTCTCAGTGATCCTGAGGACGAGACGGCGATATTTCTGGTGTACGCAAACAGAACGGAGGAGGATATACTCCTGCGCGAAGAATTAGAGGAGAGGGCCAGGCTGCACTCAAACTTTCATGTGTGGTATGTGATTAGCAAGTCTGTAGGCGACGGTTGGAGGTATAGCTTGGGTTATATTAGGCATGAAGTATTGAAAGAACACATACCGGAGGGATCCGAGGAGACATTGGCTTTCCTATGCGGCCCTCCTCCTATGATACAGTTGGCCTGCCTTCCAAACCTGGAGAAGATGAAGTATGACCTCCAAACTTCTTGTTTCCAGTTCTGAAAACAAGTCATTGGTTTTCCCTTTGTCTATCCAGATCCATGAGGTAGCTGTTTTAGCACTCTGGACTTGTCATCTTCATTTATTGAATGCTAGTCTATATATGTTGGTCAGTTCTAAAATAAATATTTCTTCTATAAGTCTTTTTGCGTCAATGGAACTGTGTTCAAGCAGCCGGGTGATCAAAAGTAAACTGTGTTCAAGCAGCCGGGATGGAACTGTGTTCAAGCAGCCGGGATTTACATTAATGTAAAAATCAGGCACTTAACCTTGACTGCAAGTAAACTAGCACATCCATCAGTGACAGATGGTGAACGCCGATAGGGATCACCATCCGGAGCCTATCGGATTATTTGTTTCTATAATATAAATGGTAATTGGTTGCGGTTGAAACAAATAGAAATCGAGAGAGCAACCATTGCACAATATTGGAAGAATTAATTCACACAACACAAAACGTTTTCATTGCTTAACAAAYAAATGGAGGTTACATATATAGCATGCAGATCAYTGACTTAAGTGGATCTGATTAGCTAAAAATARTAAACCTAGAAACTCACARTTACAACARTAATAGTTATCTCTTACTAAAGTAAGCTTTATTCTAACAGAAACCTTCACAATTTTRCKCTATGGCGAATTGGATAAGGCAAAGGGTTTATATCCACTTCTTTCTTCATGTTTGTAACTGCCCCGTGTTCAATATTTTTGAATTTTTCATTCGTGAAGACCTGAATATAACATTTATCAATAAAATTCAAATTTCAATCACATTCAAATTTCAATAAAAATTGAATCAAACAAACAGAAAAAAGAGTATTACCTTTTCAAATGGATGAAAGTAACTTAATATTTCTTAATAAAATAATTCATCTAAAATTTATCTGGTTTATCATATTTAAACCAGAACTGGTTAATTATATTTAAATCAGAATGGATTACTTTTCAATTATTGGTACTGATTATTTTTTAATTCATAAATAGCCAGCTATAAAAAAAAAAAAAATTTGATTTAACCATGAATTATTTTTGATAAAAAATTGAGAAAAAAAATCTATGCTAATTTATGACTAAGTTAATTTTTGAATTAATCAGTGAGTGCATGTTCATACAAATCTAGTATTTTACATTGGTATATTTGCACTGGTATGGGAGAAGTGCATGTTCATACAAAGCTAGTGTTTTACATTGGTATATTTGCACTAGTATGGGAGAAGTGCATGTTCATACAAAGTTAGTATTTTCATTTTTGGGTGAAGACTTGCATCCTTGGGAGTTATAGAGCTTGAGGAGATCTGCACCAAATGTTGGATAAAAGGTATGATTTCTGATTTACTCTTTCATTGTTTTATTTTCATATATTTTGGAATGATTTGGGTAGTGTAGAAATTATATTGACTTTTAGGGAGTCATTTTCTTTGGTTATACTTAGAACCCTAATATATTTATAGGGGGATTTTCCCGCTAGCATAATTGGTGACTCCATTGGGGATTCTCTCTAGGGTTTTAGAGGGAGGTTTTTTGGGTTTTTAATTGGCTTCTTGATTGCCTTTTGAGTTTCAGTAAAACTTACCTAGTCTTTTAAGGGTTTTTGGTCACCTGCAAAGTGCATACCAGCTTTCCCTTCCCTGTCAGTTTGCCTAGTCTTTTTATTTTTGAAAAGTCTAAGAGGTGTATGCTCCATGTGATCCTCCTTTTGGTTTCTTGTTTGAATCCCTGCGTTTACGCAGTTGGCATAGAGTCTTTATCAATATTGGTTTCGGTTTTCTCTATGTTCTTGTTTCTTGATTTGAAAAACGAAAAAAAATAAAAAAAAATTCTTGAGTTTTTCTTGTTAAAGTAGTTCGGAAAATAAAAAGGAATTTATTTTCTTGCATTTAGTTTGGTAAAGTAGTCAAGGTTGTTGTTTGCAGAAGAAAAAGAGTCTTTGTTTCAAAGTTCTTTGATTTCCTGAAATACAATTAGTTTTTCTTAGTCAAACGAAAGCACTTTTTAGGAAACTTTTAATTACAAGATCTTGAAACATTGTTTAGAAAACTTGAATTTTAAAAAGAGTTTTACAAGCTTTGCTTTAATTTAGAAGTATCTTTTTGCTTTCAAATGCTTTAAAGTTCTCTTCCTTATTCGTCTATTCATAACACCATCAGTTGCACGACCGCACCCTTTTCATAAATCAAGCCTTAAAATTAACGCTTAACTTAAAATATATTAGACTTTCGGTTTGTAGGGTTCACCGACTAGTTTAGGGTTTTAGGGCCTTGAATTAGGTGTGAAGAGGAAACTCTTCAAGGACATTTTAAAACAAACATTGGAGTCGGAGATAGGGAGTGTTTTGAGTCCAGTGTTGTAAAAGTTATTCGGGACCCCCCTCTAACACAGGGGATAAACACAAGGTCGTGTGAGGAAAGGAAGAGGAGATAATCCCTCCAAATCCGGACTAAGTGTAGTGGGGATTGTATATTGAGGGTATTTCTCGAGAAAAATACCGATCACATTTTTTTACGGAGCTTCGTGGACCTCGAATCCATTTGATATCTTCAGTTGTCTTCCAGACCAATTTCTTTCGGCACCCTTGAAGGGCTTCAGACTTGTTATCCTGCTCATTATGATCTGCCCAACTATCGATTGTACCCGCTTGGTGACTAACTGCAAGTTGGAAACCTATTTTCCCATATTTTACGGACTTACACAGGTGACTGCGAGGGTATACCACGGTACCTAGGGTGGACGTCAGATTGTGCTTCACAGAGTATACCTATAGGGTGCTTCTGTGTTCGAGTTTCACTTGCACCAGTTAGTTTCTCTAGTGTTGATTGGCATAACCATCCTTCCCACTAGTTAGTTGATTTCTTGATTTATATTTAGTAAAATTTTAGTGTGTGCTTTGTGTTCTACACAAGTCAAGGCTTACTGTTTCAATTGATCATTTCACAAAGTGGAAGATCAACAGCTTTGTCGGTCGTGAAGGCTTCAGGGCCTGTCGTCGGTTACTTTGGATCCACCTCTGCCACCGTTGAGGTGAAGACTTGATCAAGAAGGATTATTTGAAGCAACCGGGCCACAAGAAACTGTGACCAAGCCTACTCCGAGAGGAGACTTTCCGGCTCCAGAGAAATCTATCATTTCTGACCTTGAGACTAAAGGTTTCAGGCCAACAAATCCTCTTATTACTGACTTGTTGGAGCTAATATTGATTCATATTGTCCCTCCCGAGGTGACATATTCTGAGTGCTATTTAGTTCAACGAGCGGAAATGGAACCAAATGTTGCTACTTCATCTAGGATTCCTTGTATTCCAGTTATGGCTACTACTGGAGGGGGCATCCTACCTCCTCCCCCACCTTCGCCAATCAGAACCTTAGTTGTCCCAACTCCCATGATTTCGAGCAGTGGTTTGATACCTTTAACATATTTGACCAATGTTTTGTTTACTCAGAACGCGACGGGTGCTCCCTTCTCATATGGGATGCCCAACTTTGATACGAATTCAGTTCTTACTTATTCTACCTTACAAACCATGGGTTTTGGGGCAGGGAGCTCCAACACTCCCTTGCAAGGGTAAAAAATGGGAACTAATTCCCCTTTTAATACTATTACTTATGGTGGGGGTCATATACCTCCTCCATCCCCTTCGCTCGACGACAATTTTCAGCAACCAATCTGGCCTGACGCTAATTATATCTTGTTCGGTGGAGGTAGTTTAAGACCTTCCTCTTATACAACAATGGTGAGATCTATGTCATTCTCTTCGTTTGGTGCATTTGGGAATGATGCTTTTTCTTCAGTCGCTTTCTTGGCTGGGGGAAACCCCAGCTTTGGTCAACAGAACCCGGTGCAAGGTACCATTCCTTCACAAGGAGTGACGATTGGAGTATAATCCACACAAGGTCTTTGAATCCTTCGCATGGCTCATTTCCCTCGCAAGGAATGTCGGTTAGGGGTAAACCCTTCCATACTCAATGGAACCCTGGGCAAGGCTCTGTACCTATTCCAAGCGGATCGGCTGGGAGAATCCTCTACCAAGGTCCCTGGAACACAACGTAGGGAGCAATCCCTACTCAGGCTATGTCGTCCAATTTTGGGAGTCAGTTGATTATGCCTCAAAAGATGCAATTTCCTTTTGTTGGTCAAGACCACGGCTTCTGCCAAAACCCTGGCCAGTAGTCCAACTTTTCCTAGAAACCTAGTGTCAGCCAAAATCTAGGGCCCTATTTTCCTATAAATAATTCACAACCGAAACTACCCTTTCTAGCAACCATGCATTTTCCAGACTTGTCAAGATTATTGAATGACCCAATCTGTCACAATCTGTGTTGGCCCCCCATGCTGACTAATTTTCCTTCGGATATTCTGAAATTTGAGGGCAAGCCCGACGAAGATCCAAGTGATCATGTGACTACCTTTCACTTGTGGTGCTCGTCAAACTCATTGAAAGACGACTCCATTCAGTTTGGCCTTTTTCAATCCACTCTTATAGGGGGTGTTGCGAAGTGGTATATTGAGCTTGACGACTCGAGGTACTCTTACTTTAATGACTTGGTGATGGTCTTCTTGAACCATTTCCAGTTACCCATGAGATACGATGTCGACACCGAACTGGTAGCCAACTTTGAGCAAACCAAGGCTGACCATATCTATAATCATATCCGAAAATGGCTGCGAAGAAAGACCTTGATTAAGCTCAAGGTCCCTCCTGCTTTCTTTCTTGAGTGGTTCTTGAAGTCTTTGGTTCCATGTATATCCAAGGATGTAGCAACATCTGGGGTGTTTTCAGAAGAGGAGGTTATTATGAGATCCCAACAACTAGAACTAATCTACTCTCAGTCTGACATGCTCTACGAGATCTTTCCAGATGTGCCATGGTCTACTCTCGATAAGGCCAAACAAAATTCTAGGCCCCACATTGATGGAATTGTGGGCTCAGTACAAAGCAAGTCCCCGGATCAATTGTCAAATCAGTTGCAACAATTGTCGATACAATATACTATGGCCATCAAGACTCCTAGTTTGGTTGTCTCTGCTACCCAAACGTCGGATGTACACAGTGTGAAGTCGATGAATCCCAAAGCTAACTAGTAGACTGAGGGAAAGAAGAAACAATGAAATAAAAAGGGTAAAGGGGATAAAAATACTGCCAACAATGCTAGCGGGGGAAAAACTGAGAAGAAGAATTCAAAGTATCCGTGTAATATCTGTGCAGAAGACCACCTGACTCACCTATGCCCTTGGCTTGCAGAAGCTCAGAAGCTACTAGCGCAGTAGCAGCCTGCTATGTTGATGAACCCTTTTCCACAAGGGAAAAACATGACTTAGGCTTTTGAATCCACAAACACGACAGGGGGTAGTCAAGAAACCCCTGTGCCTACCAATAACAACCCGGCTACGAAAATTTACATGATGAATGTTGATGCTCATTTATCGACCAGGACTCATGACTACGAAATGCTAGAATCTTTCAACAAGGGAAAGGAGGCCACTAACCCATTGACTCCTCTTCAAATTGAGAAGGCAGTGAATGAAACAATGTCTCGCATCCCTAAAGGTGGGTTTAAGAAGGCTTCCCATAATCCAAACACGAGGGCCACTCAGAACTACTTTGTCGTGGAGGATCTAACACAGATCCATTATGTGATGTTTTCTCTAGAGGTCCTCTAGATTTTCCCCTCACAGAGAAAATATTTGTTGTCCACCTTGGGAGAAGTAGAGACTAGTAACCTAGGAGCAATCATTTTTGATCCAACCGACCTAAAACCTCGTCTTCCTCACCACGTATCCTTTCATATAGTAGTGGAATACATGACAAAATAGTTGACATGGAACATTTTCCATATCGTGTTTGATGAGGGTGTCTTGACTTGCATGATGTCGTTGGCATGTTGGAAGGCCATTGGCCAACCTGAGTTGTCTCCATCGCCCACTTTGCTTACATCTTTTGACGGTCTGTCATTTAGACCACACAGAATAATTCATTCCTTTCCCGTGTAGCTAGTGGGCAAAACGGTGTGTGTCGAATTTGAAGTATTAAATGTGCCTCTTGAATACAATATTTTGTTAGGACGGAGTTGGACTTATGCGATGCATGTGGTGGTTGCCATGGTTTTTTGGGTATTGTTCTTTCTGTATGAGGTTTGAGTTGCGACCATCAACCAATTGTCATTTTCTCATCCTAACCCTTCATCGGAGGCTTCCACGGTCCCGATGATTGATAACCCGCAACCTGGTACTGTCAACTTAGGTGTTGATTTGTTTTCGTAGTTGATGGGAACTTTTGATTACCCACCGCGTCCAACAATGTAAATTTTTTATCGGTTGTTCCCGACCAGCCGAGCACTGCAATATTTGAAGTGTCGTCTTTTAGAACGATATACTTTCACGAACCATGGACTTTACCTTTCCCATCGGCTTCGATGGAAGGGATAGGGCACCTTGGCATGGCCATGCCCTTATCCGCAGCTGAGGTTGCATACAACATTATCCAGCAAGCCTCGGCCAACCCAGATCTGGCTCCCTCACAAGAGTTAGATCCAGTTCTTGAGCCTATTTGGGCTCAAGATTCTCTTTCCACTCAAGATCCTTTAGACTTGGTATTTCCCTCCGACGAGGAGATTCTCAAGGCAATGACTGGTCCTGACAGACCTTGGGATGATCTACATCATAGATCTTATTTTCTTCCCGAGGTTAAGAGAGTGGAGGCAGGAGATTTTGTTTTGACCATGAATGGAGATAACCCTTGTCCTATCAATCCTCTGGCTACGCATGGAATCTACACTAAGGGTAACATGGAAAGCATTGCTAAAATGATTCCAATCAATATCTCGATAACCCCTAGCATCGTGGAGAATGTTTTCGTCAGAGCAGATTTCTCCCCCAAAGAGATTCGAACTTACACCGATTTATTCAAGGATTTTTAAGACATTTTTGCTTGGTCTTACGAGGAGATGCCAGGCATCAACCCACAAATTGTCGAACACAAACTCACAACTTATCCTGATGCCAAACCAGTCTGATAGAAGCTTTGTTTGGTCTATCCTCGAAAAGAAGCAACAATCAAGGCAGGAGTAGAGAAACTGCTCAAAGCCATTTTTATCTACCCCGTACAATTGACGGAATGGGTGTCAAACTCGGTTCCTATAAACAAGAAGTGGGGCACGATTCACGTTTGTATGGATTCCCGCACTTTAAACAAGGCTTGCCTAAAAGAAATTTTTTCCAACCCCATTTATCAATCATATTGTCGATGAGTGTGCATGTTGCAAAGTCTTTTCGTTCATGGGCGGTTTTTCAGGATACAATCAGATTCAAATCAAACTCGAGGATCGACATAAAATGGCTTTATTTTTCCTTGGGGCACCTTCACGTATCAAAAGATACCTTTTGGTTTGAAGAATGTTGGATCTACCTTTCAACGGGCCATGTCGTTCACTTTTCATGACCTCAAACACATAGTCGATGCGTACCTCGATGATCTAGCATCACGTTCTCACAAGAGATATGATCATCCTGCCCATCTACGACTAATATTTGTGCGATGTCGCTACTATCAAATTCGCTTGAATCCTAACAAGTGAAGTTTTTGTGTAACGTCAGGTCGTCTTTTAGGTTTCATCATATCAACAACAGAGATCATGGTCAATCCTCTCAAGGTTGAGGCAATAGTTCAATTTCCTCCCCCATGCAAAATACCCCAGCTTCAAAGCTAACACGGGAAAGCAAATTTTCTTCTACGTTTTGTCGCTAATTATGTCGAGATCAATAAAGGGTTCATGCGTCTTTTGAAAAAATGGGTTACATATTGTTGGGATGAAGCTGCTCAACACTCTTTTGAAGCATTAAAATGTGCCCTAATGTACTCCCTTCTGCTTCGGCCTCCTGATTATAACAAAGATTTCTTGTTTTATTTGGCTGATGCGGAGTCGACCATCGACATAGTCCTTGTCTAGGAAGATGACATGCTTGAATAGCATGTCATATATTACCTTAGCTGAGGCCTGGTTGGACCAGAACTCAACTACTCTCATGTTGAGAAACTTTCTTTGGTAGTTGTCCATGTTGTCCAATGGTTCTGTCACTATATTTTGTTTCGCAAGACCATCGTCATTGTCGTCGTCAACCCTTTCCAATATATGTTAACATGATGGGTCATTGGAGGAAAGATCATTATATGGATAGTTATCCTACAGGAGTTTGACTTGGATTTTATTTCTACGAAATCCAAAAAGTCATTGGTCTTTGTTGAACTAACTTCGGAGCTTCCGGTCAAGTCTAGTGATATTATGCCTGAAGAGTCACCCATCAATGGAGATATTTTTTTAATTTCATCTTCAAACCCCTTGTATGGAGATATTATTTTGTATCTCCATAATTTGAATTTCCCCGCTTCTACTTCTCGCGATGAGCATTGACGAATTCGACATCAAGCGAGAAATTATCTTATACTCAATGACACTTTGTATCATTGAGGCGTAGATTGCATTCTTCGACGATGTCTCACACATAAAGAAGCAGAGCTCATTCTGAATGACTGTCACACCAGAGCATGTGGAGGTCATTTGTCTGGATTGGAAACAACCCAAAATATTCTATGTGTGGGTTACTTATGGCCCTTATTAATCAAGGATTGTGTGGAGGCAATCAAAAAGTGCCACCCATGCTAGATCTTTTGTCAGAAGATGTAGGCACACCCTGCTCCTATGTTTCCAGTCATTGATGTTGGTCCTTTCACCAAGTGGGGGATTGAATTTACTACATGTCACCCGGATTCAAATGGGGGGCATCATTACATCATTGTAGCAGTAGACTACCTCACAAAGTGGTTCAAAGCTATGTCGACGTTTAGCAATGATGGAGAAACTGCGACTCGTTTCATCTTTAATCAGGTAGTAGCAAGGCTTGGTATCCTGAAGGATATTGTCACTGACCATGGAAGTCACTTCCAAAATAGAATGATGATTGAATTAAAACCAAATCTCAGGTTCAAACAGGAACATTTGTCACCCTACTACCCGCAAGCGAATGGTCAGGTTGAAGCTGTGAATAAGTCTCTTAAGACTATTCTTCAGCGGATAATCAATTTTGCCAAGTCAAATTAGGATTTGATGTTGTATTCAACATTGTGGGTCTATCTAATGTCTGTGAAGACTGCCATCAGTTTTTCACCTTTTCAACTCGTATACATGCTAGAAGTAGTCTTACCTATTGAATTTTAGATCCCTTCTTTAAAGTTGGCAGTGGAGTTACTTATAGACACTTCGTCGCTTGAAGAAAACCTTATATATCTCGAGTAACTCGATGAGCAGCGTCGTGGTGTGGCCTTAGCCAACGAGGCTCATAAGCAATGAGTCAAGTGTCAGTATGATCGGTCTATTCACCCTCGGATTTTCTCTAAAGGCGATCTTGTCCTGGTCTATGATCAAGACAAAGATCCCCTGGGGGCAGGCAAGTTCAAACCCATGTGGTTCGGACCTTTCATTGTGAAAGAGGTATTAGAGAAGGGCACTTACCGTCTGGTTTATTTTGAGGGAAATGCTTTGGTGGAGCCTAGAAATGGGCTCTACCTTAAGAAGTACTACTCTTAGGTTGGTCACCTAGGTGGCTTCTTGTATATATGTATAGTCTCTTATATCTTTTTTTGTATTTTTTGTCTTGTGGATGGGTAGTTATTTATTTCTTCTTTTTCACTGTGGTATATGTCAAGTGAATCAGAGGTTTACTTTGGGTTCACGGATGGCACTAGCCAACACACTCGGAGGCTTGCTTCCATAGCTTGGGTGATTTTCACACCTAGAGGATAGTTTCTATCTTCCAGAGGTATTTTTCTAGGCGACGCAACCAATAATGTTGTCAAGTACAACACAGTGATAAAATTTCTACATGATGCTTTTTCACATGGCATTTCTCGCCTCCGGGTTTACTTAGATGCTCAACTAGTTGTGTCCTAGTTAAATGGGATTTACCGAGTTTATGATCCCACTCTTCATCGAATATTCCTCAGGGTACGTCTCTTAGAACGATCTTTTGATTACATTACTTATATCCATGTTCGTATGATATTTGATCATTTAACAGATGCTCTAGCTAATCAAGTTTTAGATTGGCATGTTGCTCACATATAAAAAGAAAAGCACACACATACACATGTAAATACATTTATAAAAAATGTTATCCATAAAGCAATAAAGATGTATGTGTGTGTGTCCAAAAAATAGTGTAATGAGTATAAAAGTGGGCATGAAAGCCTCAAAATTCATCGATCTACATTGTTGGGCTTAGGCCCTCAAAAATATAGTACAAAAAGTTCCCTCGGCACATAAATAGTCTGACACTATATAAGGTCGGGGCCTATTGGCCCTACTATAGTGAACGACGACGTTCGCAAGACGTCGGAACAACTGGACCCAAGTCTGAGGCACCCAAGAATTTATATCTAACCCTAATTGATGAATAGAAATAGCATGCTTTTATCCTTTTTTTCCTAGTTGTGGATGCAAGTCATCTTTGGGAGGAGACTTGCAGCCTTGGGAGCTATAGAACTTGAGGACATCCACACCAAATGTTGGATAAAAGGTACGATTTCTTATTTACTCTCTCATTGTTTTATGTTCATCTATTTTGGAATGTTTGGGGTAGTGTAGAAATTAGATTGAATTTTAGGGAATCATTTTCTATGTCTATGCTTAGAACCCTGGTATAGTTATAGGGGAATTTTCTCGTTAACAATAAGGTGATAATATTAACCATGTGTAACATTTTCTTAATATATTTTGTAGGTATCACCCACCAACATGGTACTCGTTTATATCCACATGTCCAAACAACTCTTTGTATTACTATGCTTTGAAGGCATTAAAAGGAACTAGACTATCATCTTGTATTTTCCATCATTTCACTTAAATCATAGAAAACCTTAATTTTCTTGAAAAAAACAATAATCATTACAAAGGATTTCAGCAAGAACAGTATACCATATTGAAACACTCCTCTTGACACATGAACAATAATAATCATAACTTTTCATAATATTCAACACTCTTAATAGTAGAATTCGTACAAAAATCATATGGAAATATCCAACACCATTGCATTTCATAATAAATATAGTTTCTATGATAAAAGGATACATAATAACAAGAAAATTTAAGGTCAATTGGGTTTTTACATAAATTAAAGGGTGTTTACCAAAACCATCCCGATTCAATTCTTAGTACATTTCAAAAAATGTTTCTTAACTAAAACTCACACTAAACCTTGATTAAATTTGAGTTTCAAAATAAACCCATGGAAAAAATGTAACTATAAAATGTCCTCAACCAAAGATACAAGATTGCCTTACCATAAATGAAAAAATCATCAACCATTAATCTACTTGTGTTTTTTACTTTTTTAAGACTAAGAACTTCAAGATTTCCTAGCCATAAATGAAAAAATCATCAACCATTAATCTACTTGTGTTTTTAACTTTTTTAAGACTAACAACTTGATGTTAGGTGATGGTAATTCACCTTTCTGCAATGCCATAGTTAAGACTTTAGAGTTGTATTATTCATTCCCAAATACACCCACAAAGAAGAAGATAGATGACATATTAGATCTTCCAGCGATGCTCTCTACCTTTGTTTAATAATAAGGATATAAATAAACTTTAAACTTTTGATTTTTTCTTTTTCTGTTTTTTCATCATTTTGAATATAAACTATTAAGAACATATCCACTTCCACATAGGTTTGTATAAAATAAGATGCATATTTACTTAAAATAGAGTTAATTACAATAACCCTTACAACTACATGAAAATTACGGTGTCAAAACAGTTTGTGGGTTAACCAAATTTGGAAAGGGGTAATTTGTTTTACCCTGTATTTGTATGTGCCATGTCAAGTTTCACTATTGATGTAATATATCTCATTTTTTAAAATAAATAGAATGGAAATATCTATGCATATAAATCACAAATATTTAAAGATCTATGAAGATATTTGGAATGGAAAAAATATAATTGTAACCTTAATATTTTAAAACTTTTACCTATCCCCGTATCAAGTGGCAGGGAAGTGAAGAGACATGGTGCCACTAATCGAGGCGATCCACCACGTGTCATCCCATTCGGTTGGCACTTGTCACCCCCCACCAATACTCACCACCTCACTTCATGGAATTTAACACCCCCTCCTTTACATGTGTTTCCTCCTTCATGGCTTAACGTCACTCCATCGCTCTCCTTGCTCTGATGACACCTAGGTGGTACCCGCATCTGCTCTGGCTCATCCTTTGTACTCTGCAGTCTATTAAGACTGCACCTTTGGATATCATTTTCCTTACATCCCTTCTCTTATCCCATTATGGCCTCATCTTGCATTCATGGCACCGGAAAGACAAGGGATTTATTTCCTAGAGGCTCCCTCGAGCTTGGTCACACTACCCTATTTTCCATCCACTCCTCTTGTAGACACTCACTCCTCGGCCTTTTTTTGGTCCCTCTTCTCATTGCCCATCCTTTTTCATGTGGCCACATCTCTCCCCTTTTGTGTCAATGAAATGGGATGCTTCCTCTCATCATGCCAAGGTGGGTTCATCTCACCGAACCAAAGGTCGCTCTGGCTCTCATCTCATATCTACTATCAAAGATTCCACTGAAGCTTATCATGCTCATACTCAACCTGATATCAAAGATGAGATATATATCTTTGAATTCGACATATGTGTCTTGAGGAAATTCATCCCTAACGAGGAGGTGCTTCAATTCACCATCTCATGGATTCTAGATACGGGAAACACTCGGGCTCGAAACTCTCAATATATGAAAACAATTGATATATATTGGCACTTAAAACTATTGATGGTTCGAGCTCTGGTTGAGAATCATGAATCACACTAGGAGATATTGTTGCATCTCGATGACGTTCAATTGCAGGACAAACTAATTGATCACAAGCCAAACCCGATGGCAGAGAAGATGGTTGGATTGGACCTGGCAAACCTGGACTTCCCCCAACCTTAGGTGTATGTTGGTGAGGGTCGTCCTATCACTTAATTTTAATGGTTTTTAACTTTCTTAGTTTTTGTTTTACTATAGGAGGTTTGGGTGTCTCTATCCCACCTCATTGAAGTTATCTAGAGATTAGACAACAACTAGTTTTTTGTACAATGACAATTATAGGCTCTATTTTATTCAATCATATAGATTTAAGATATTGAAATTTCACAAAATTATAAACAAGATGAAGAATTGTTGTTGGTATGGTTTCCCAAGTAGCGGGCCAACAACAAATTTTTTGTATAAAATTTCTATGGAAATATAAAGATACAGTATACTTTAGCAAAAAAAAACAAAAGACTTTTACCTAAAAAAATTATTTGATATGCGCTTTTATTCACAATATCCTCTTATCTCTATCCTCTTCACAATCTCCTTGGATCTTATCCAATATGTTTTTCTCTGCTCTGTTTTTCTCTCCTCTGTCTATAATGATTTAAAACAAAAATTGTACCAAAAAAATCATTTTCACACTTTTCTCTCTCTTCATTTGTTTATTTAAAAGTTTACAGTGGCATTACCACTTATGATGTAATTAACCATATTTTACATCATTAGTTTTGTCAAGATGGTAAATCAAGATGGTAAATAGTCAAGATATAGGGTTAAAAAATAGTCAAGATGGTAAATCAAGGTAAATATGGTTAGTAATGGTCAATAGTGTATTAGGGAGGAATTGATGTGTTAAGTCTATACTATAGACAGGGTCATAGTATTTAGGTGTTATAGTGACTTAATGGGCCCATGTCTTTAGGTTCATTATGTGGTATAGGGTGATTGTGTTAAAAACCATAAGGATTAGGGGTCTACTATGCTAGGGGCCATAATGGTTAGGGGTTAAAGTGTATAAGGTTGCTAGTGTGTTTGGGGTCATAGTGTTTTACAAGGTGATTGCATCAAGGGTCATAAGGGGTATAATGTGTCATTTTTCATAAGGGTTACATGTCATGGTGTAATATGGGGTTAGTGCATTCAAGGTAATAATATGTTAAGGGGTGATTATGTCAAGGGTCATGGTGTATTAGGGTGTATTAGGGGGGACTGTGCATTTGAGATCATAGTGTGTTAGGGGTCATAGGGATTAGGAGGTATATTACATCTGATGTCATATTGATTAGGTGTTATAATGTATAAAAGGGTTAGTGTGTTTGGGGTTATAATGTGTTAGGGATCGATGTGTTATTGATTATAGGAATTAGGGAGTATATTGTGTCCAAGGTCATATTGGTGAGGTGTTAGAGTATTTTATTAGAGGGTTGGTCTATCAGGTTTCATATCATGTTAGTGGATTAGTGCATTAGGGCTCATAGGGATTAAGTGGTATACTATGTTAAGGGTCATGAGGGTTAAGGGTCACAGTGTGTTAAGGGGTTGGTGTGTTCAAGGTCATATTTTGTTGGGGGTATATTGTGTATGGAGTTATAGTGGTCATGTTTTATCATGTATTATAGGGTTAGTGTGTTTGCAATCATTATGGGTTAGGGATTTAGTGCATTAGTGATTAAATAATTAGGGGGTATATTGTGTCTAATCAAGGTAAAAATGTGTTAGATTTTTAATGTGTTGGAGTATGCAAGATAATGCTAGAAATGGCAGAATAATAGTAAAATATCTAGCATAATATTCACAATACACAGAAATGATATACAAAATAGCAATAGAAATAGCACTTTGATTCAGAAAACAATGTTCACAGGCCTCTTCGAGGGGGCAACCTCCAGTCGAGCAGCGCTCTGTTACAATAATCTCCAAACTAGGGTTCTCATACCCTCAACCCTTATTTATATTAAATATGTCTATTAAGAGAAGCATCTAGAGGAAGATCCTTCTAGAAGCGGAAGCTTCTATTAGGTCTTCTTACATCCGCCTTATTCTAT
>JZKD02S1673887.1:533764-560867 GCA_000966675.3 Picea glauca
GAAAGAGTTTTTTCTCATAACTGGACAAATAACAATAACCTCTCCCATATTTCTGATATCTATTACATATTGGGAGAATCAAGAGAATCTTTGAGCCCTATATTTCGGGATTCAAGATTTTTCAGTTTGACACATCTTTATCAAACGCAGATCCCAGACAGTTGGAGTTGAATTTCAAAAAACTGAGAGAGGTTTTTTCTCAAAACAAGCTTATCTACAAAAAACGCACACATAGTTTACACAACTATCTCATAGTGGGAGAATCGAAGACTTATTTGGACCTCATTTTTCATAATTTTGGGGGGGGGGGGAAGTCAAAAGGACAGATGACAAAGAGCATAAATTGAAGGCATCGATTAGTAACAGATCCCACAAAACAACCTCAACAACTCGAAGTTTATTGTAACCTATCCAGATTCTGTGGCAGAAATATTTATGATTTTCTATGTTTGTGATGGTTAGTTTTAGATTTTCCTAGAATGGATCTTGATTTGTTATAACATGATAGATTGTAATAAGTTTATAAATATTTCATAGTTCGAAGTATTAGAAGCATGAATTTGTAATAAGGAAGATTTGTATTTTTTGTAAAGTTTCTCACTGAGCTCAGGTTACCTTTAGCAGTAATACAAGATCAGTTGTTTCAGGATTTAGGTGCCATAACTATGTGGTGAAGTGCTTCTTCTATAATTTGTTTTCTCTGTTTCCATATTTTTTTCTTTTCTAATTATCTTACAGAAGGTTAAAGAACAGAATTTGTTGAAAGATACACTATGATTCTCACTGTGGATAATTTAAATGTTTTCCTCTAATATTTAGTGGCAGAATTCTTAATTGCTATGTTTCTCAATTGATCCTATCTCTTTTCTCCTATTTCATTCCATCCAAATTTACCAGATCCAGTAGTATGTCTACCTTGCCCTATTTCACTTTAGCTTGATACTTCTGCAAATTGATCACCCGGGACTCTTTGACTCCATTTTCCAATGGCCTTCCCTTGTTGTTCCAACCAAACATTTCAAAAACTAAACCCTAAACCTAATAACTAGCCTAACATTCCCAGCAAACAAAGGTAAATCTTACAGAGAGATCCCTCTCTGAGTTTAGGAGGCTAGATCCTAAGCTCCAAAGTGGTTTTGTGGATACCTATGTTCATTTCTTCTTCATCCTTAGAAATTATAGAGTGATAACACACGACATTGAACCTAGGTCTATTATGCTGAAGCGGGGAGTGAATCCCTCATAAATTTTCCACATCCCAAAAATCTGCAATCCTGCATCCCACAAACCTGCAAGCTCGCATTTCCACAAACTTGCATACCTGCATCTCGCAAACCCACATCCCCACATCCCGTAAACCCACATCCTCATATATCGTAAACCCACATCCCTACAACATGCAATATAAACTTACATTATTTCTTCATATACTCAAGTGGATCATGTGGAAGGATAACCCAATGCAACCCCCCCACCTTGCATCATCCTTCCTCTCTCAATCTACATGCCATTTCATTTCTTGATTCCCACAACCCACATGTTATGTGATCCAACACCCATCTTCCACATAGGATGTGATTGAATTTCTTGAGGTAATCCTATCATATATATCACAAATTTCCCACATGATGAGAATGGCTATTGTTAATTAATGAGGATTAATTCTCACACATTTCCCTTGATCATCATGTACACAAATGACAGTTACCATTTAATGAGCAACATGCACCAAACATATGAAGGGGAAAATTTGAATAGTAAATTGACCCTAATGTGTGATTAAGGGGTACCTATCAAACAAGAATTCAAAGTTATACACGTAATCCTCACACTTACCCAAGTGCATTGAAAGTGGTAAAATATGCTGAACAAGAAGAAAAAAGAGCCATTTTGTGTAGACATAATGAATTTGTTGACTCGTGAAAGTAAGTATTTTCAATGGTATATAGCATATAAGTGGTATTCTGAACTATCTCAGGAAGAAAAACTTAGGAGAAAAGTTTGGATGTCAAGGATAGTAAAATTCAGATCCATTCCCGAGGCATTCAATTTCAAAGAATTGGTCACTTGGTGCACTAAGATATTTGATTCAAAGCATTGGCTCATTGAGGTTAAGGAAAGCAGATGAACTCATATCCCTTTAACACCAAATACGTTCATAAGGATGCTATGTCTCCCGACACTAGATAGAGTCATGAAGCTTCCTGAAGCATATTCATTTTTGGATGCTCAAGGTGGTGGCATGGGTTTACTCAAGTAATCATTGGTTCATCCCCTGGTCATATCCTCGAACATCACTAAAATCAACACATGCATGTTGGTTCGATCGTTTAAATAATTCACCTAGATTTTCGCACAATTGGTGGATCAAGATTCAATAGCGTGTGTCCCTAGGTATGTCCTTTATATACTCCATTACTCAGTAAAGATATGTGTTATATGTGATTGGGCCCAAGTCATCTAGAACAAGATCTCCCATCAATTATCTATTTTTATTCAAACTAAGAGGTTCTACATGACCTTGTATTTGGTTCTTGCTCTTGATTACTATAATACATTCATGGGAATGCCCCAAGAGGTGTTGAAATCCCTACTCTGACACCTAGGTATTTTGTTATATAGTGATTTCCTTACTGCAAATCAAATTAGCAACTCACAAAATAGAATACACTTGTTGGAATATTCAACTCAAATAAAGATAACAAAAGAAATACTAGAAACAAAAATCGCATACACAATAAACAAGTATAGTATTCCCATCGACTAAGCTTATCACTCAGATAACTTTAAAGCTTACAAAGGCTCCCTTACTGGAAAAATGGCCTATAGAAAAATAGAAAAACTAAAGACAAAATTGTTGGGCTCTAAAGATGTCCTAAAATATAACCTCTATGCATCATCCAAAGGTAGGCGTTGGCACAAGCATTTTACTTGTCGCCTACATAGGTTCTTACCTTCCATTTTCAATACCTGTCCTCCAAAGATGCAACCCCTGCAAAGCGACAAAAATCGTAACAAAAGGAACGACAATTGTTCCATTCAAATAAACAACAAAAGGAACAACAATCGTGACAAGGGAACGACAATCGTTATATTGGGCCAAACTAATGTTGTATTAATTGAGTTGTAGTACTTGCCCAACTATCTAATTTGTCAACCCAGGGTTCGTAAACTGACGAAGCACACGCAAAGTATATGCAAGATTGAAGCGGGACTAATATAATCTAATGTTTAAGCTACAACTGAAATTGAATCATTAATCTAACACATGACTGAAATTGAATCATTAATCTAACACACGACTGAAATTGAATCATTAATCTAACACACGACTGAAATTGAATTAATCTAGTTGCATAAATGAAATTACTCTAAGAATGGGAAATTGCATAAATGGAATTAATCTAGAAATAGAGAACTACATGAAGGAAAAGCAAGTGCAACATGTGAAGAGTTGAATTCCACAACAACATATGTGAGATCTCACCAATGAAGCAATCTTATATTACAATAATCAAATCAATCTTTATAAAATAATAATGAAAGCATGAAAACCAAAACCATGAATCAAAGCTAAGAATCCCTTTCTCTTTCGAATCCTAATGACTACTTTGATTCTAATTACATAATCTAACTCAATTCTAATTCCCCTTCTACTTCAAATCTCATGAAGAGAGAGCACTCTCTTTTATGCATGAGAGTCTTGAAGATAAGATAACCATCTCATTATTACAGATCCACTTTTCTCTCAACCTATTTTCCATTATTACAAAATATAATCCCTTCAAATCCTCACACATATCTTTCATATATCTTGGATAAGATATTCCAACCAAATCTCCATGATCTTCTCCTTGGAATGGGCTTTAATTATCTCCTCAAATCTTGAAATGGTGGAGGAAGTATTCGAGAAGTCCTTTTGAATTAATCCTTCTCATATTCCCACACATTACAAAGCTCACACATATTTGAGATATATATGAAAACATGTTGATTTTCTAACATTTAATCACAAATTTCTTTTAAATACTAAAATGAATAAAGTGGAGAACAATAAGGTGAAACCCAAGTATATTTATGGAAATGATATCATGAAAGGTTAATGGGGCGATGAAATGTGGAGAATGATGAAGGGAAAGATGGATGAAAATAGGACATTTATGAACCCCAACAAAAACCTACAAACCCTAGCAACTTATGGTCTATTGTACGATCCCGAACTTGCACATTTCCCAAGATGTATAATCATTTCCTTAAGAAAACCCATGTATACACGCTTTCCTCCACTTAAACCCACATACAAGAACTCAAATATTGTACAAAAACTATGTACAAATGACCCTATTGTTTCACCTCCAATCTGTTGAAATCTTCTTGTGGTTTCCTATGTTCTCTCTTCTCCCCGACCTGATCTCTAGATGGAATTCCTTCTCCACCTATCAAATATCTCCTTGAATCACAGTCCTTCATGATCCAACCCTCTTGAGAAAAATTCATTCTTTGCTCCTAATACTAATCCCCTTGAGTCACAGTCCTTCATGACTCAAGCACTTGAGCAAAATTCCTTCTTTGTTATCTTTGTGTGAAAAGTGTCTTCCTTACTCACCCCAGTATTGCTTTTATAATCTTGATTTATGACCTAACCCTATTCTCCAAAGTGATTGGAGATTGACATTACTTCTCACCTCACTTGAGATCAATGGTTATTATTTAATTCACTAATGCTAATTAAATTATTTCTTTAAATAAAACTCAACTCACTAATAAAAGAACTTTAATTTAATAATTCCTTTAATTAAAGTAAAATCTCAAGGTAGAAGGATTTGGATGATTTCCACGCGTCTAGACACTTATACTTGTGTGGAAGTACATGTTTGATGATACAAAAATCAACACTCCCTCTTAGCAAGGAAGTTACTTCTCGAAGAGCCACCTGGAATTGGTTCTTCCTCTAACCCTAGCACAATGTCGCACACATCATCCTACTCACCTGCATCCCTCCAACCTTGTTGGTCAACTTCTCCCCAAACATTGGAAGTCATGGAATCAATGATGCTACATATCAATGCCACAAAGTTTGGAAACTTGATCGAAGGCCTGCTCTCCCTCAATTTGATCCTAGGATCCTCCCACTCCTGAGCATCCATCAATTTCATCTCGTACCAACTAGGTCTCCTAATAGAATTGGAATGGGATAAATCACTCTCCCCATTTGAAGGTTTACTTCCCACACTGGAAGTTTGTGAACTTTTCTCTTCCTTCATCTACTCACCCTTTAGAGCCTCTCGGTCCTTTTCCTTTTTCATTGACATCATTCCATGATCTAATATCCCCTTTGGATCATCTTATAGGCTTTCCCTACAACTTGTATAATCTGTCCTCTCTAACACCAATGCTCATTGTTATTTCAAGGATAGTTCCCTCTGGATGTATCAGTACTTTCCCTCTCTAAAATGTCACAGAAAAACCCTTGTCCTCCAAAACAGAAACTGAGATCAATTTCTTCTTCAGTTCTAGTACATAAAGAACATCCTCATCCTCTAACAAACCCCCTGACTCAAGATGAAACATGATAGTTCCCTTCCCATTTATTGCATACTTAGCATCATCACAAAGCTCCACATGGGTCCCTGAGTCCTCCATTAGATTGTTGAATATCTCCCCTGATTCTGTCATATGATCTATCCATTGAGAAACAACCAACTCCTACAACCTAGCACCTCTGTCATTGATGTACAACCTTGTACCTATAACTTTTTCCAGAATTGTACATACATGTCCTCACTACATCTTTCATATGTACACAATTTTATCTATTGAATCTTGCATATGTATGTGTGTGTTCCTTCTACAGCCTACATATGTACGTGCCATTTTGTACTATATCCCATGTACACACACACTCTGAGCAACCTGCTCAATTCGTACAGCTCTAGAACTCTGCTCCAATCTGTTGGACCTTCCAGCGACTGTACCTGCTACTACTCTACTTTCTAGATATGTCCTCTCTACCCGACCTGTCTGTTGTTTCCTCCTCCTTCTTTGGACTAATCAGATCTCTAGTTGAAATTCCTTCTTCTCCCTTGTGGATATCTCTTTGAGAAAAAATCCTTCTTTTCTCTCTCTATGAGTCTCTGACTCCCATAGATTTGTTATCCCTTGATTTGATCTATAGATGAAAGTCCTTATTTACCCTTGTTGAGATCCTCTTGAATCACAATCCTTTGTGGCTCAAGAACTCAATGAATTTCACTACTAAAATTGACTATATACAATTTATACGATCCAATACATGCGTATTCCTACTGAAACCCATGTATGTACACAAATTTCCTTACTTGAAATTGTGTATGTACACGGTTGTTACCACCACAATTCGTGTACATCTTCATACTTTAGAAAAAACAAATTTTACCTATGTATGGCTATTTCCTAGAAATTCGTCCTTTAATTTTACCTATGTACGGTTTATAGATCTGCTAAGATCTCCTATAGATATGATAGATCTATTGCAAAAGATAGTGGATCTATTCTTGGTCCTTCAAACACCCACCACGACACTCCTGGTCCAATATTTCTATTGTTGTAACCCTAGATTTGAACTAGATCTATCTCTCAGTCACTCAAATCTAATATATCTTCCATTATGAAGCATGAGATTGGCTCCCTCTTAGAGACAAAGCTCTGATACCAGGTTTAAATCACAACATGCTATGGAATATTCAACTCAAATAAAGATAGTAGAAGTAATACTTGAAACCAAAAGCCCATACACAATACATAAATATATTTTTCCCATCAATTAAGCTTATCATTCAAATAAATTCAAAGCTTACAAGGACTCCCTTATTGGGAAAATAGCCCACAGAGAAATACATAAAACTTTAGACAAAACTTGCAAACCCTAGAAATCTCATGTGTTGTTATATGACCTTGTACTTTCACAATTTCCGAGATGTATGTGTCTTTCCTTAACAAAACCCACATATATGTGCATGTCTCCATTGAAACCTGCATACATGCACTCAAATATTGTACGTAAAACTTTGTACGATGAGACCCTATTTTTGCGGCTCCAATCTGTTGAAACCTGCTTGTGGTTGCCTATGTTCTCTCTTCTCCCTGACCTGATCTCTAGATGGAATTCCTTCTCCACCTATATGAGATATCCTTGAATCACAATACTTCATTATCCAAACCTCTTGAGGAAAAGTCCTTCTTTACTCCTAATATTGATCCCCTTGAGTCACAATCCTTCGTGACTCAAGCACTTGAGAAAAATTCCTTCTTTTCTCCCAAGTGAATGGAATGACTCCACACTAGAAAAATTCCTTCTTTGTTATCTCTATGTGAAACTTGTCTTCCTTCCTCACCCTAGTCTTTATTTTATATTCTTAAGTTATTACCTAACCTTAATCTCTGAACTGATTGACGATTGAGATTACTTCTCACCTCACTTGAGATCAATGGCTATTATTTAATTCACTAAGTCTAACTAAAGAATTTCTTTAAATAAAACTCAATTCACTAATCAAAACACTTTACTTTAATAATTCCTTTAATTAAAGTAAATTATCAAGGTAGAAGGCTTTAGACAACTTCCACACGTCTAGACACTTAGACCTAAGCAGAAGTACTTTTCTGATGCTATAAAAATCAACCCTCCCTCCTAGCAAGGAAGATACTTCTCGAAGAGCCACTTAGAACTGGTTATTCCTCTGACCCTAGGACAATATCACACATATCATCTTGCTCACTAGCATCCCTCCAACCTTGTTGGTCAGCTACTCCCCTAATACTGAAGGTCACGGAATCGATGATGCTACATAAATATGCCACGAAGTTTGTAAACTTTCTCGAAGGCCTACTCTCCCTCAATGTGCTCCTAGGAACCTCATTCTCCTGAGCATCCATCAATGTCATCTCGTACTAACTAGGTCACCTAGAATAATTGGAAGGGAATAACTCCCTCTTCCCAGCTAAAGGTTGACTCCCCACACTAAAAGTATGTGATCTCTACTACTCCTTCAGTTGCTCACCCTTCAGAGCCTCTTGATCATTTTCATCTGTCACTGACATCAATCCATGATCCAATATCCCCTTGTATCCTATTACAAGATTTCCATACAACTTGTATAACCTGCCCTCTCTAACACCAATTCTCACTACTATGTCGGTCTTATCTCCCTCTGGACGTATGAGTACTTTCCCTCTTTGAAAATTCATGGAAAAACCAGTGTACTCCAAAACTGAAACTGAGAGCAAGTTCTTCTTCAGTTCTGGTACATAAAGTACATCATGGGCCTCTAACAATCCCCCTAACTCAAGATGAAACATGATAGTTCCCTTCCCCTTTATTTCATACTTGTCATCATCATCAAGCTCCACATGGATCCCTAAATCCTTCATTAGAGTGTTGAATAGCTCCCCTACTTTTGTCATACAATATGTCCACCAAGAAACAACCAAATCCTACAACATAGCACCTTTGCCTCTATTGTACAACCTTGTACCTGCAAATTTTTCAGACTTGTAAACACATGTCCTCACTGTAGCCTACGTAAGTATGTGATTTTCTCTATTGAACCCCACGTATGTACACTCTTGTTCCTTTAGTAGCCCGCATATGTACATGCCTTTCTGCATTGTAGTCCACATACACACACGCTCTAAGTGACCTGCTCAATGCGTACAACTCTATAACTCTGATCCAATCAGTTGGACCTTCTTGCAACTGTACTTGTTGTTTCTATGCTTCCCATATCTCTCCTCACTACCATATCTTTCTATTTTTTCCTCCTCCTCCTTTGGACTAATTGGATCTCTAGGTGAAAGGCCTTCTACACCCTTGCTAAGATATCTTTGAGTAAAAATCCTTCATTTCTCTCTCTATGAGTCTCTGACTCCCATAGATCTATTATCCCTTGAGCTGATATATACATATATATATGAAAGTCCTTCTTCACCCTTGTTGACATCCTCTTAAGTCACAGTCCTTCGTGGCTCAAGCACTCAATGAAATTCAATGTTGAAACTACCTCTATACAAATTGTACGATCTTGTACGTGCATGTTCCTACTCAAACATGTGTATGTAAGTAACTTTCCTTACTGGAACCCATTTATGTACTTGGTTGTTACCACTGCAACCTGTGTACATATTCATACTCCTGCAAAACCAAAATTTACCTCTATACAAATGTTTCCCAGAAATCCATCCTTTGATTTTTTCTTGCTCATTTATAGATCTACTAAGATCTCCTGCAAATCTGACAGATCTTATGCAAAATATAGTGGATGTGTGCTTGGTCCTTCAAACACCCACTGCAACACTATTGATCCTATAGATATGTTGTTTTAACTTTATATATGAACTAGATCTATCTCCTAGTCACTCGGATCTAATAGATTTGTCATTGTTCAACCTTAGATTGGATCCCTCTAAGAGACAAAGCTCTAATGCCATGTTGAAATCCCAACACGCTCTAGAATATTCAACTCAAATAAAGATAACATAAGTAATACTGGAAACCAAAATATCATGCACAATACACAAATACATTCTTCCCATCAACTAATATTATCATTCAAATAAATTCAAAGCTTACAAGGGCTCCCTTACTGGGAAAATGGTGCATGAAGAAATACAAAAAAAATTAGACATAAGTTGCGAACCCTATAAATATCTTGTGTTTTTGTATGAACTTGTACTTTCACACTTCCCAAGATGTATGTGCCTTTTCGTAAGAAAACTCACATATATGCACCTATGTCCACTGAAACCTACGTACACACACTCAAATACTGTACGGAAAACTCTCTATGATGTGACCATGTTGTTGTGGATCCAATCTATTGAAACACACTTGTGGCTGCCTATGTTCTCTCTTCTCCCTTACCTAATATTTAGATGGAATTCCTTCTCCACTTATTTGAGATATCCTTGAACCATAGTCCTTTTTTATCCAACCCTCTTGAAAAAAATACCTTCTTTTCTCCCAAGATCGATCCCCTTGAGTCACAGTCCTTTGTGACTCAAGCACTTGAGAAAAAGTATTTCTTCGCTCCAAAGTGAATGGAAAGACTTCACACTAGAAAAAGTCCTTCTTTGTTATCTATGTGTGAAAAGTGTCTTCCTTCATCATCCTAGTCTTTCTTTTATAATCTCGATTTATGACCTAACCCTAATATCCAAAGTGATTGACAGTTGAGATTACTTCTCACCTCACTTGAGATCAATGGATATTATTTAATTCACTAATGATAATTCAAGCATTTCTTTAAATAAAACCCAATTCACTAATAAAATCACTTTACTTTAATAATTCCTTTAATTAAAGTAAAGTCTCAAGGTATAAGGCCTTGGATGACTTCCACGTGTCGAAACACTTAGACCTATGCAGAAGTACCTATCCAATGCTACAAAAATCAACAAGAGGAAATGTAATTTTTTAAGAAGACCCTGCTCAATTTTGGTATTGATGGTCCCATGAATAACAAAAATGATTTATTGTACCCTTGGTTTCCTACTTTATTTGTCAACCTTGGGTTTGCACAAACTTAAGAGGTGTTATGCATTGTATGTGCAGTATGCAATTGTCGGTAGCAAAGGTTTGAGACTGATCAAAGGCTGAAAATGTGCAGGAAATTTAAATGACAGAAATAAGATTTGAACTAATTGTTGGAAGGAAACACACCAATCTGAAATTGCAGTTAATCTAGATTGCATAAAAAGAACTTATTCTAACTGCATTAAGCAATATTGAATCAAGAATATTAAACTGCAGCAAAAAGATGAATTCAATCCAAGTTTTGACAGAAAACGGTAATAGAAGTAAACCTACACTAATGAATGAATAAAAAAAGTTAACCCTTTGATCAATATCAATCTAAATGTCCTTTAATTGTTTATTGATGCTTTCAGGAAAAGAAGATTAAGCTAAGTCAAAATCTGAAGCTAAAACATACCTACATGATACCTCTATAAGAACTGTGCAGTTCTACATGAATTGTACAGTTTCTACATTGTACAGTTTCTACAGGAAGCAAAATGGAGTCTAAAAAGGAAGTGCAAGTCTGTAAAATCATGAATAAATCTAGAGTATAAATAAATGAAGTGAATTTGAGGTTCTTGGCCTTGGGAGGCACCTAGGAGTGCTCCAAGAGGGAAATAGAATAAATTACTATATTAGCATGCATGAAAACTACAGAAATGGTAACAAGGTCCTTAATCCCTTTTGGATGGACCCTACCCAAGAAGCAAAATGAGCCTAAAAAAAAAATTAATAGACTGAAAGAAAAAGCATCTTTATTTCATAAATATCAGTAATACATCAAGAGCAGGAAATCTTTGATTTCTCAATACAAGCCTTCACAAAAAATCCACATAATAATTCTCCAAAATTCTTTATATCGCTATCCTAGACTAGAGGTCTATATATAGCTAGAGAGTTCGACCTTCTTTCTTAAATTAAGGAGAGAAATGGGTAAATCAGGGATCTCATCCCTTTACACCTGTATATTCAACTGTTGTTGATCAAAAGTGGCCATTAATTCACAAGGAGCGCTCTTGGAGGTAGGTACAGACAATTTCCCTTGATCTTTGGCTGGCAACTCCTTGAGAGAGAAAAAATACCATGTTTCTAGGAGGTTGGTGCCCTTGAATCATGCAGTTCGACCTGGTTGGTGGAATACATGTCTTTTGACAAAAAAAATAGTGCAAAAAAGTATATTATACAAAAAAATCCACCTCAACCATACATTCATTAGGAAACATACAAAACACCCATAATTGACTATTAAATATGGTCAAAAGAAAACATTAAAACTTTTTATGGTGGAAAAATGTGCCAAAGATGGTCCTTTAGAATGGACAATAATGAGGCTCATCATCACCCCCCAATTGAACTTTTGCACACCCTTTGTGCAACCAAAAATTGTCTTTATGTTCTTTCTATTGTTGTTGTTGTTGTTGTTGTGTACCATGTCGTTGTTTACTAAAATGTTGTTGTTAAATATTTTCCTGGTGTTCATCACCATGTTGTTGCTCAATGCCTTGTTATTGTTCACCACCCTATTTTTGCCTATTGAATTCATGTCTCATATCCTAGGCCACATATTTGGTGATAGCTTGATGATAATGGTATCCTTTATCCTTCACAACGCTGGCTCATTCTTCTTCTTCCTTTTCTAATTTGAGATTAGTCATACGTGATGCAGGGAGAAGAAGTGGAGGGATCATCCTTAACCCAATCCATTTTGTCTTCATTTTCCTCAAAGTTTCTTTGTACCAGGGTGTCCTTAGGATTGCAAGTTGCAAGGTATTGGAGGAGTGAGGTTCCCTGATATGCAAATCATGAGGAAAGGACTGCCACCTCCAATGGTAGGCCTATGTTGCTTCCTCTCCAAATAACCTAAGTGAGTCATAAAGATGGTCTATTGCTTCCCTTTGTTTGGTTGTCCAACCTGGAGTCACATCCTTATCCAAGGAGAGGATATGATGACTTTTTATGACATATTTAGGCCTCACAACCTCATCTCTAATCCATAAGGGTGTTTTTTTTTCTTCTTCCTTATACTTATTGAATTATTTTCCCCTCATTTCTTCATGCCTTATCCATGATGTTAAGGCCATCAATTGGACATCCCCCACATATGGATTGGGATTCCAATTGTAGGGGTGTGGAAAGATGAGGTTATGCAAGTATAATACACATAGTTTATCTCTTTCCTCCATATCACATCCCTAATATGAATCTAAGAAGTCTCGGGGGGTATCAAGGTTAAATTTCACAAATTTAGCCAGGTGTGCAATCTGATTCCTATGCCATTATTCTTTTAGGAACAATGTATATGTCCTAGATGGTGGTTTGCATTCCAGCATCTCTATAGACACTTTAGCTATTTTTCTAACTATTTATTCCATAATTTCCACCTATTCACTCTTCTCATGCAGATCCCTTCATGCCTTGTTCAATTGTTGTTGCAGCTTTTGGTTCTCTACTCTCAACTTCTAGTTGTATTCCTTTTTCTACAGAGTCATAATTTGGAATTTGTGCTCCATAAGTTGGAGCTATTGTTCCAATTCATGTGAAGCCTCCTCTTTTTGTTTTCCTTTATTATCTTCTGCCACCCTTTTCCACTTGATGGCATCAACCTTGGATTTCTATAATTCTAACATGGTTTCATAAAGGAGTTTTTCCACGGGGGTTTTTGTTTTGGAGGTTCCTTCCATTCGTATTTATTATTTCATTAATGTCTCCTCTTTAGGCTCCTTCCCCTTTGTTTGTTTTTTTTTGTTCTAGACTAGGAGATTCCTTGACCTCTTCCACTTGGGATGTGATAATGATGGGAGTGATTAACACTAGGATTTTCTTCTTTTGACTCTTGATTCTATTGGACCTCCTTCTTCTGGGTTGTACCCATTCTGCACGAGTTATTTTCAAGGGGCTAACAGTGGGGTTCCTAAAGCAATCAAGGCATCATCCACTTCCTCGTATTTTTCATCCAACTTCTTCTTTTTCTTTTTCTTTTTCATTTTATTTTTTGACTTTTTAGGCCTAGTGATTCTCTTAGGTTCATCTCCCTTTTATTTTCTTCCTCACTCATTGTTCTATGCACTTCTTCAAATTCTTGTTTGTCCATGTTTATGAAATCTTCCCATAGAATTTTGTGCTTCAAACTCCTAGGGGAATCTGAGACTATCAGCTTGATGAGTCCATGATGTGCTAAGAATTCTTTTTTTCCTCTCTATACTTTTAGGATCATCTCTTTTAATGATTGAAGAAGGAAGTAAGGGATTCTTAGGTTCTAATGGGGTTCATGATTTAGAAGGTGCCTCAGATTTTTCTAACTCTGAGTTGTGCCCCAAAATCTCAGATTGGACTGTGGTCTTGTCACAAAAATCGACTTGATGTTGTCTTAATTCGTGTTTTTAACTCAAATTAATGAACCTCCACTTAAACCATTTAATCTCCACATGTCAATTTGAATCTTGGAACAAATTATGACACCCCCCACTGACAATACGTGAATGTTCTCGCTTTCATCACCTTATATACTTTATGAATGCTTGAACATATGAAATAATCATCGATATATATGTATGAGGCTTAATTAAATGTGGATAGGATATATAGTTATGTTATCTTTTTTTACCTTTGCATGCACATTAGTTTTCTTTTTGCAGGTGGCTGGAGGTGGTTTGTCTTCTTGATGGTGCATGTAGATTCTCTTGATTTCCTCCTCGAGATAAAATATGAAATGGATTGAGATATCGTGACCTCCAATCGTGCTATAGGATACAAAGCATCCTGTAGATTTGTTTTTGTTGTGTTGAATATTTTCTACAGGATACATAGTATCCTATAGAAGTTTATTTTGCTATCTCAAGGGTGTATCTGATGAAAAAAATGGTTGGAGAAGGTGGTTCTATTTTTTATATTTATCATTGAATTGTTGATGTTGGTCTTGACTTTAATTGCCTTCCATTATTTGTATAAATGGCCTTGTTAGGTTGATCATATAGAATCTTGTAGGTTGATCCTATAGAATAACCTTGTAAACAGTTTTTATTGAAATAAAAGGATAGAATGAAGCATGTTGGATATAAAAAGTGGTATAGATGATGGAAATGAAAAACATGGATAATTATGTATAGATGATGGAAAATGTTATGTATGAATGATGAAAATAATTGATGGAAATTTGAGAATGTGTATTTTCCTTATTGATTTTTCTTTTTATTGAGTGTTGATTTTATTCTGGTGCAGATGGTTTCAGTAATGAAGTTCTTGGTACTTGCAAAAACAAAATGTTAGTACACAAATTTCATTTTTTTTTTCTTCTCAAGGTAGAAGTGTCATCACTGGTTTTCACCAATGTCTTACCTCACCAAGCCTCTGATAGGATTTATTGATGAGGATATCCATTTATTCTTCAGATCTGAGATTGCCTCCATTGGAGGTTTTTACCCTTAGATCTGTCCTAGATGCCTTTGGAAGGTTTTCATCCAGGATTTTTATTCTTTTTTTTTTCATATCTCTTTATTGGGATGGATTGAGAGCATTTCTGCTATCAATCACATCTAAATTTTTCTTCCTCCTTGTTGTTGTGATTTATTCTTTTGTCAGGGGCTTATTGTGATTCTTTATTTTGAATCCATTCACCAGTAGGGATATTCCTTCTTCATCAATGGTTATGATCTACACTGAACCATTGTCATAACAGTTTTCAATAATGTAGGATCCTAGCCACCTTGTCATAAAACCTTGAGTCATATAACAAATCCCAAATCCCTTCTTTGAACTTCATATACTCAATCTTCTTGTCATGCCAATATTTTCTTTGTTGTTGAACTACTTCAGTGTTGAAGATGGATTGCATCCTATACTCATCTAAGGCATTCAGTTAGCTCAATATTTCTCTTTGTGTTGACTGCAAATTCATGTCTAATTCAGTTGTTGTTCTCAATGTATGATATTCAAATTCAATAGGGAGCATGGATTTCTTATCATATACTAATTCAAAAGGAGTAATCCCTATGGTATTTTTCCATGCAATGTTGTATGTCGGTGTTGCTTATGTGAGCTTCTTTGACCAATATTTCTTCTTCATGCTCATTTTTTTGGTGAGGATGTTTTCTAGCTCTCATTTTGTGACCACGGCTTTCCCATTTGCTTGAGGATGGAAGGGTGTTGACTTTCGGTGGTGGATGTTATGTTCCTTCATGATCTCTTCAATAAGTCTTGATGTGAATTGAGGGCCTTGATCCGTGACTATCTCCTGTGGATAATCAAACCTTAATAATATGCATTCTTGGAGGAATGCAATGACATTTCATTATGTGGCATCCTTCACTGCCCTTACTTCAACCCATTGTGTTAGATAGTCTGTGCACACCAATATGTGTTTCTTTTTTCTTGATGGATGATCAATTGGGCATGTGAAGTCCATGCCCCATTTTCAAATGATTCCAATGATACTTGGGGATTTAAAGGATTCTAATTCCTCCTTATTGGTCTCCCCATTCTTTGTTATTCATCACAATGTGAAGTGTATTGTTGAGCATCTCTATGTAGGGTTGGCCAATAATATCTAGCTTGTAAGATCTTATAAGTTTTCGGATTGGATGTATAATGAATTCCACATGATTCATCATGACAAGCATGTAGGATATCATGCACGACATATTCTCTTATGCATCTCTTAAAAATATAGTCTAGGAAAAGTTTGAACAAATATCATGCAACCCCAGTGTAGGATGAACTTTTCGAGACAATCTTGCATCTCTCCTTGTAGGAGAAATGTTGAGGGAACTTTCTTGTTGTTAGATAATTTTCTATATTAGAAAAATAGGGGGTTTGGGTTGATATGTAAAATAGGTGCTCATCTGGAAACCGGTCATCGATCATGCCTTCTTCATTAGGGGTAGTCAACCTGGATAAAAATCTGCAACTACATTTTTCTTTCCAGAATTATCAAGAATTGTTAGATCAAATTGTTGTAATAATAGAAACCATCTAATCATCCTAACATTAATATCAGTTTTATTCATCAAGTATCTAATGGAAGCATGATCTGTATGTACAAAAACTTTATACCTTGTAACATAATGTCTAAATTTATTGAGAGCATGGACAATTGCTAAAAACAAAATCTCTATAACAGTGTAGTTGATCTCTGCAACCAGATTTTTACTTATGAAATAGATTTCATAGGTTTTATTGTCTTCATTTTTTCCTAAGACTGCTCCTACAACTTTTTCTAATGCATCGGTGTGAATGTGAAATGGAAGAGCCCAATTGGGACCTTGTAATACAGGAACAATTGACAGTTTTTATTTTATTGTCTCAAAATCTTGTTGACAGTTTAGGGTCCAACAATAATCTACATGTTTGGATAGAAAGGTAAAGAGAGGAGAGGATATCTTACTGAAATCCTTGATGAACCTTCTATAGTATCCTGCATGCCCAAGAAATCTTCTTACATCTTTTGGTTTCAAACGGGTAGGAAGTAAAATGATGATTTTGATATTATGTTTGTCTTCTTCAATCCCTCTAGAGAACAGATGATGTCCTAAAACAATCCCTTCATTCATCATCATATTACATTTTTCATTGCTAAAGGATAGATTCATTTCTCTACATATTTGGAGAACCTTATCTAGATTTTCCAAGGCTTCATCAAATGAATTTCCATAAGGGGTAAAGTCATCCATATAGATCTCAACTTTATCATGGATGACTTCTGAAAAGATGTTGAGAATTGTTCTTTGAAAAGTGGTTGGGGAATTACACATACTAAAAGGTAACACTTTGTATGCAAATGTACTCCAAGGGCAAGTAAAGGTGGTCTTGTCTGATCCTAATGAGATGTGAATTTGGTTGTATCCACTTAAAGCATCCAGAAATGAAAAGTATTGCTTCTTGGATACGACATCCAAAACTTGGTTAATAAAAGATAGGGGGGAATGGTCCTTTCTGGTATCCTTGTTTAACTCTCGATAATCCACACATATCGTCCACTTCTCATTCTTCTTTGGGACAATAACTAGAGGAGAGACCCATTCATTGTCTAAAATAGGATATATGAATATGACATCAAGCAACTTTTGAAGTTCTTGTTCAACTATGGATTTCATTGCATGGTTCATCCTTATTTGGGGATGCCTAATAGGTTTGCATTCCTCCTTGATGTAAATATGGTGAGTACAAATAGAAGGTTGGATGCCTTTCATGTCTTTATAATCCCATGCAAAATCTTCAATATTTCTTTTCAGCACATCTAATAGCCTTTGTTCTTGATGACTAGTAAGTTTATTGTTGATTTTGAGTGTTTTTGTGGGGATGATCTCTATGGTTTTGACATTTGGATCTTCTATTTCAATAGTGAACAATTCTATCCATAATTCTCTATTATTTTCAGCAGAAATTATAGATATGTTATCACCATTTATCCCTTCTATTTTCACATCATTTGGATATTGATTTTGCATAAAATTTTCAAGGAAAGTGTCCTCATGAATTGTAATATCAGTCAAGGATTTTTTATTGTATAGATGGGATATGCAGTTATTTTTGTCAGGTCTTCTTCCTCTTCTACCCACATAGGCAAGTTTGTTTTTATCAAAGGTTGTGCAGGAGGGTAAAGAACAATCTTCTTTTGGGATAATTCATCAATGATAGTCATATTGTCTGCTCTACAGAAAATGTATGCATATGTTGTGTCTATCCAAGGCCTTCCCAAAATGAGAGGATATCCAACATGCCTTGGGTTGAAGGACTAGGAAGTTAATCGGGTACTCCCAAGAATTGATAGAGATTATGATATCTTCCAACATGCCTTCGGGTTTGACTACATATATGTCTGTTAGTTGCAGGACAGTTGCGGTATCTCTCAAAAATGTATGAAGGTTGAGTCTTAGCATAGTATCCTTGGTCATAACATTGATAGCAACTCCTAGATCAATAAGAGTATTCTGGACCAGGGTGTTATTAATATGCACATTTACTAAGGGACTCCATGGATCCAAGTATTTAGGTATAATCAAATTCCCAAGCACAAGTTCAACTAATTGTCCTATGAAAATTATGGTAGGAGCATCTTTTGTTTTTCTCCCTATTCTTTTAATGCATTCTCCCTCGATATATTTGTTGAAAATGGGCATATTCTTAAGATCTTGTAAGAGAGGTATCTCTATGCACAAATTCTTAAGCTCTCCACAAGTTATTTTTCCTCATATGTATAAGTTTTCTTTTCTTGTAATATTTTAGGGTAAGGAGGGGTTTGTGGTTGAGCTGAGGTAATATCTTCTTTCTCATATTCTGCATTCCCTATGAGCTTAGGTTTTTGTTGCAAAATTTTTCCTAATCTGATATTTATCTCTTGTAATTCCATAGAATAAGTCTGATAAGTTCTATCATTGTTGTATGCAGGTTGAACTTGCTTGTTGTTCGGATTTGGAGTAGGTTGAGAAGATAACTGATATTTGTTAGGAGGAGGACATATGTCCTGCATATAACTAAAAACTCAAACAAGAAAGTTTCAGGATCTTCATAGACAAGCCCAGGACATATGCAGGACAAACTCAATCATATGTCTTGCATATAACATTTTTTTGAGTAGTGTTGTTAGGTTGAGGAGGAGGAGGAGGAAATAATGTAGGTTGAATTTTTTGTGGCCTCCATCCTTGTGGAGGTTGTTTCCATTGATTTTTTGGAATGCTACAAAAAGTTCGGTATGGAGGAGGAATTGGAGGCCCTTGGTACTACCAAGTGTTTGGATTTGTCCAAGGTGATGGGTTATACCATGGATGAGGATATATTTGAGAATTATATGCACTAAATTTTTTATCAGGATTGAAGTTCAAACCTATTTGGAAAGGTTGTGGTGCTCCAAGCCTCATTTGATCAATGAAGTATAGTGATTTCACATTCTCCTCTGCTCCTTGAAATGTAGCTTTCAATCCTAGAAAAGAAGGAAATTTGTTAGTTGGGTACAAATACCACAAACATCTATAAGGTCTAAAGGGCACTCATTTCTAAGATGATTTTTAGTGCATTTGGGACAATAGACGACCAATGCTTTCTCTACTTTATCCTATTTCCTTTTTATGTGCAAGGTATCCATTTGCATGGATAAAGAGTGTAAAATATCAGTTTTCATGTGCTCTATTAATCCTCTTGATTCATTATTTATGAGTTGTAGGGTTAGAAGACTGAGATGCCAAACCTTTGTTGCTTCTACCATTATTTTTGGAGGACCTTGAGTGGTTCTTGAATATTCTTTTGATGTCATCATATTCTAACTGATAGATATCTCCATTGGATAGGAGATTCAATGTTTCCATCAGATCTCCTCTTACTCCCCTCAGTAAGACAATCTTGAGTTAGTCTTCATCCAGAGTGAAATTTTGAGCTCTCTTATAGCTTAGCTAAAATCTCTCTTTAAAGTATTCTAGAGATTCATCAGGTCCTTGTGCCATTCTAAAAATATCATCCCTTGCATCTCTTGCTCTATGATAGTCTCTGTATATTTTGTTGAAGGTATTTTTCATTTGATCATAAGTTGTGATATTATTTCCCTCCAAGCTCATAAACCACCTTATAGCTAAATCTTTCAACGTAGAAGGAAACAGTTTGAACTTTTGTTCATCAGTGGTATAATCATATGTCATGCATATAACTACAAACTCAAACAAGAAAGTTTCAGGATCTTCATAGACAGACCCATGAAAATGAGGTAAGGCAGAAGAATTAATATTTTTCATCTTGGCTTCTCCATCAGATTCTCAAATAGGGAACTCAAATATTTCTTCTTCACCAGTCATGACACGAGGTGAGGATTGACTCTCTTCTGAAATATTTTCAAATTATCTAGCTTCCCTTTCCAAGAAACTTTCTAGTGTTTCAAGACAGATCTCTGGATTGCTTGGACATGTTTTTGTGGTTGGAGTTTTTGGTAAAAAAAATATTTTCCTATCTCTAGTTATGTTCATTCATGAAATCAAAAGAAAGTGAAAAACTATTTTTTTTTCTTATATGTAATGGAAAAAGAGAGTGTGACAAGGATATTATAAATACTCACATGAAGTGAAATCACTTAGGTTGTTACACTACATAAATTTTATAGTGAATTTGGTCTTGTGACTGAGGTATCATTTTTATTTCTTCAGGTCACACAACAGAAAACATAAGAAAAAAAATGCAGACTTCAACACCTCCCCGACAACGGCGCCAAAAAGTGACAGTCCCGGGAATAACAACAATGATTTATTATACCATTGGTTTCCTACTCATACAAACTTAGGAGGTGTTATGCACTGTATGTGCAGTATGCAATTGTCAGTAGCAAAGGTTTGATACTGATCAAAGGCTGAAAATGTGCAGGAAAATTAAATGATAGAAAGCATCTCTAAACTGATTGTTGGAAGGAAACACACCAATATGAAAGTAAAGCTAATATAGAATGCATGAAAATAAATTGTTCTAAATACATTAAATAATATTGAATCAAGAATATTAAACTGAAGTAAAACGATGTTCAATCTAAGCTATGACAAAAGGTGGCAATAGAAATAAAGCTACACTAATGCATGAATAAAAAAATATAACCCTTTGATCAATATCAATATAAATGTCCTTTTATTGTTTATTGATTCTTTCAAGAAAACAAAATTAAGCTAAGTCAAAATATGAAGCTAAAACAGACCTACATGAGATTTCTACAGGAACTGTGCAGTTTCTACATGAGACTCCTACAAGAAGCAAAACGGATTCTAAAAAGGAAGTGCATCTCTTTAAAATCATGAACAAATCTAGACTATAAACAAATGAAGTGAATCTGAGGTTTTTGGCCTTGGGAGGCACCTAGGGCTTATCTAAGAGGCTATTGAACATTTCTACAGGATGCATGTTGAGACTAGATAACCTGTGATAACCTTGACAAAAGCTAGAATAAATTATGCAACATTATATTAAACTTTAAAAGAGAATGAAATATTATCTAATCATGCATGAAAACTATAGAAATGGTAACAGGGTCCTTGATCCCTCTTGGATGGGCCCTACCCAAGAAGCACAAAGAGCCTAAAAGAAACTTTAACATAATGAAATAAAAACCATATTTATTTCATAAATATTAGTAATACATCAAGAGTAGGAAATCTTTGAGTTCTCAATACAAGTCTTCACAAAATCTCCACACAATGATTCTCCAAAATTCTCTATATCTCTCTCCTAGACTAGAGGTCTATATATAGCTAGATATTTTGACCTCCTTTCCTAAATCAAGGAGAGAGATGGGTAAATGAGGTATCTCATCCCTTTACACATATATATTCAACTATTGTTGATCAGAAGTGGTCATTAATGCATAAGGAGCACTCTTGGAGGTAGGTAGGGACAATTTCCCTTGATATTTGGCAGGAAGCTCCTTGAGGGAGATAAAATCCTCTGTTTCTAGGAGGTTGACACCTTTGACTCCTACAATTTGACCTAGTTGGTGGAATACATGTCTTTTGATAAAAACATTGGTGCAAAAAGGTATATTATACACAAAAATACACCTCAATCATGCATTCATTAAGCAACATACAAAATACCCATGACTGATGATTAAATATGGTCAAAAGAAAAACATCAAGTCATTTTATGATGGAAAAATGTGTCAAATATGAGCCTTTAGAATGGACAATAATGAGACTCATCGGGTATCCTATACTATGGAAGCACAAGGAACCATTTTATTTTTACCAAATCGAAGATTCCTTCATCAAGGAATGAAAAATCATGCTCATAGGGACTGAACCGACTAGGGTTACAAAAGGCCCTGGATTTTCTCAAAGGGAAATAAGTGTGTGTGTTTGAAGAATAGTTCATAAACATAAGGCTTATTGGCTTCAAAGGTAAACCCATTCTTCTTCCCAGGTTCGTGTGTGATATATTTTTGGTGTATGATTTGTGTAGACAGTACAGGACTTGGTCCATGTTCTTTGATAAAAAAGAGAAAGAGGAAATTTATTCCCATGACATTTAAAATTGTCGATATTTTAGTCAAAACCTCCTCAAGTCTCACCCAAATGGAAGGATTTCAAATCCTTTAATATGAAAGAAGCAGAAGCCATCAATGCCTTTGATATGGAAGGTATTTTTGTGGCCCATATGGTATTAATCATTTATTCCTCCATCTTCAATAAGGTGCAAGAAATTTCAAAATGGGGTGACAAAAATGAAGACTCATGTGTCAAGGCTAAGGTGAAAACTAGCCCAAGAAAATTTATTACCAAAAAGAAGTAACAACCTTCTCATGAAGATGAACATACTAGGGTAAGTTAAAACATTGGTGCCATGGATATATCTCCCCTAGAAAGAAATAAGCAGCCACACCATAGACAAAGGGGAATATCCACAGCCAATGTTGAAGGTGTCTTAGCACATCACCCCCATAAAATCCCCTCTTCAGACCATAAGGATCAAAATATTAGTACGAGCGAAAAAAGAAAACAATTAGGGATGTGCCTGTGATGGATATGGTGAGGATTCCTTGTGATACTAATTGGAGGCAACACGCACAGTTACCAATGTCCCCAAAAGAAAAAGGAACCCAGATGAAGGTGTTACTCTAGACCCGAGTGGTTTAGAATTGAACACGACCAACATGGAAATTGATGAAGTTAACAACATGCCCACATGGGTTGCAATACAAATAACAGAGAGAAAGTTCATAGAAAAGGATTTGGCCCATGAGGGTCCAACTATTTTTTAGGAAGAATATGTCACTCTTCATCATGCCAAATATAACAAATAGTCCAAGAAGTTGCATATAGAAAGAGTTAATACGAAGAATAAAAAGGTGACGGGAAACTGAAGCTTTGAAATTGTATTTGATGGCTTGAAACATTTAAGGGTTAAGGGTTCTCAAGTTACATCAGGCTACTGGTGAGGCTCTAGCTCACTCGATAATAAAGCAGGAGATAGAGAATGAGAGATTGAAAAAGAGAGTAAGAGAACTTGAAGTTTCCCTTATCCCAAAGCCATTTTTTGTATAACCATTAGATATGAAAGTTCTTGAGGAGGTCCCTAAAGAAATGGTTGGATCAAGCTCCAAAATCACTAAAGTCACAAAACTGATCATCGATATCAGGAGATATATAACTGAAAATATTGATAAAAGACTTAGCACTATGCAGGAATCTTAGGAAATCATTGTCAAAACTGGTGTCATAGTTTGAAGGATTCACACCCTTAGTAAATATATACAAAAGGATAGGAAAAATGATGAGCATTTCTACAAGAATTCAGTAAGCAATTTTATGGATAGAATATCCAACATGGATGAATATATAAGGCGAAAGTAGGACCTCCCTTCTAAAATTAGGTTGAATAAAATACATGATGAATGGCTTGGGAGAATAGACACTCTTAGAAAATTGAGTGCCACCTTGTTATGATCCAATGCCTTAAAAAATGATAAAAAATCAATGATTATAATCCACTTCGAGGGGGAAACCTAGGTTTACAATATATCCAATTTAGAATATAATATGAGATGAGATAAGATGATCCTAAGACTAGGTCTCATTGGTATATATATAGGAGACAAAGGGTGTGATGAACGGGTTCAGATCCTATAGAAAAATATAACACAATAAATGTAATAATTCAATAAGGGGTTTTATACATCACATGGGCTTTGTATGGGGATTTCTCTAGGGTTTATCATGCTCCTGCCCTTCAAACAAGTGTTGTCCTCAACACTTGACAACTGTGGGTGTGTATGCATGAAGAAATCATCTTCTCGTGTCACCATTTTCACCAGTAGGTTCTTCCACTTGATGAGGTACTCAATAATTTCTCAATTTTGCAGCTTCGTAATCCTTATTTCAAGGATTGTTTCTAGTTCTAGTATGATTTTCCCTTCTCCATTTATATCTGATAAAATAGTTTACATTGGGATCTTGTCATTGGTTATCTTCTTTAAGCAAGAAACATGGAAGACAAGATGTATACTTCCTTGTCACATATGAATAGCATGGGAATGATCTTGAGCAGGTGGAATACCATTAGGAATCTCTCCAAATACCTTTGAATAATTTTTGATAACTTTTTGGAGATCCATTGGAGAACAGGATATAGATGTTTGAACATCTATTGAGCTCAATTGTGCAATTACACCATGGTGTCCCTTTTTGAGTAATTTTGTCATGCTTTTAGAGATGATCACTTTAGAGGGTTTCCCTTGGATACCTCTCAACTCGATTTCCTTTCCTTCTAAGGAAAATCTCATGAAAATATCTTGAAAATTAAGGGCCATTATTCCCAATGATTGTAACCATTGGACCCCTAATACAACATCAACACCACCCATTTGGATGGAAATCATGGGACTATCCAATAAATACTCCTCCATATTGAGATTAGTACTATGGCACGTCCTAGAACAATTTATGGTACATCCATATGCAATCATTACTTGGAAATCTAGTGTTGGATATACAAAGAAATTGAGATATTTTTCTAATTTTCAATTGATGAAGTTATAGGTACTACCAAAATGAATCAACGTTGTTACCTTTTTCTTTTTGATATATCCTTCTATCTTGAGGGTTTGTCGAGTACTGATGTCAACCTATGCATGACAAGATATCATTGGAGTACTCTCTTCTAGCTCTAGATCTTATGATGGTTCTAATTCTTGATCTTCTTCCTCTTCATTGTCTATCTAGAATACTTTCTTCTCACTGCATTTATCCCCTTTCTTGCACTTGTTGTCACAATTGAAATATATTCCATTTTATCTTCTTTCATCCATTTGTTGAGGTTTCAACCTTTTTATTTGAGGTGCAATTGTCTTATGAACCCCAAAACAATCTTTGCTTCATGTGTATTCTCCCATAGTAGACTTGTGTGTAGCCTTATTTTTTGTTGCAATATGACGAGCAGATTGCATAGCTTCCATAATGTTTGCAGGATGTTTTAAGAAAAGCTCATGCTTAATGTATTCTTTTAATCCACCCATGTAAGCTTGCAACAATTGTTCATCACTTATGTCATCCACTTTTGTGGCCAATACCTGAAATTCTGAATTATAATCTTCAATAGCATCTAAGTGCTTGATTCTTGTCAATTGACTAAATTAATCATGTTACCAAACTTTCCCATATTGTTCTTATAAGTCTCTTGTAAATAGACCCCAAGTGTAATGATAAAAAGGGGGATTTATTTTAACTACACATTGATACCATTGATATGGTTTTATCTCAAAGTTCAAAGTTGTTATGTGAGTCACTTTCTTATCATCCATAATATTATGCAATTCAAAATATTGTCCTATTTGGTTCACCCAGGTAAAGACCTCCATTCCATCAAACTTCTTTAATTCAATCTTGGGAGAGTTGAATTTAGGACCCCCACCTTAATTAACTTCACTATTAGAGTCAAATCCACTTGAATTTTCTTATTATCAACATGTTGTTCAACCTAAATATTACCTTTATTGTCATGAGTTCCTTGCATTTTGGCATCTCCTTTAGGGAGTTTCTCATCTAGAGCTTGAAAGAACATGGAAGAAATAGAAATTTTCAATTCCTTCATGGAATTTTGTATTTATTTTTTATTTTCATACATATTCTTCTCCATTTGTTACCTACTTTCATTGATATTCATGTCCATTTGATTATAAATCTCTTGGATTTCAGCTTGAGTCATAGTTGAGCTCTCTAGAGGTTTAGTGGGTGAAGTAATTTTTGGAGAATCCCTTGGAGCCATGTGAAAAAATACTAATTCTCCTCTTTTTCCTCTTTATCACAAATTTTGAATCACCCAAAATAGATCTTCCAATAAAAAGTTATGCAAATTGTAAGTTGTGTACCTTACAAACCCTTAATTTGGAGTCCGTCCCCCTGGCCGACCTTCATTCTGATGTATTTTTGCAATTTTGACCCTTATGAGTACAAAACTTTAGCCTGTAGTACTATGATATGTCCTCTTTATAATTTCATAGGTCTAACCAAAATTTTATGTGCCAAGTGAATGTTATGATAACTTTTCCAAACCTTGCTGCTTTTTGGACTTTTCTAGAGAGAGAACTTGTACAGAATGCCATGTGTCCAATTTTTGATATCTGAATCTAAAAATTGTACCAGAAATACTAAGGAATGTCCTATTTCAAATGAAACTAGTCTCACTAAATTTGGATTCTCTTTGAATAATACGTGATGATTTTACCCTGAACAGTTGTTTGAGACTAGTAATAGGACTAGTCAAAAACCCTATATTCCACAGGGTGTATCTTTGAAATTGTAATGACCTAGAAGCTGAAATTTCTACCACAGATACCTAAAAATGTATTCTAAATAACTGCTGAGTTTTTTTGTATGAATCGTCCCAAAAACAAAGTTATAGTGAAAATTCTAAGATGAATTGCTTTGAGAAGAAAAACCCTAGGATCAATGCTCTGATACCAAATGTTATGATTCAACGCCTTAAAAAATGATTAAAAGTAAAAAATTACAGTCCACTTCAAGGAGGGAACCTCCTTTTATAATATATCTAATTCATAATACAATATGAGATGAGATAAGATGATCCTAAGACTAGGTCTCC
>JZKD02S1673887.1:582943-596068 GCA_000966675.3 Picea glauca
GAAACATCCTCAAGCACCTCCCCAAGGTGCTTGTTTTTTGATAACCAATATATGGCTATCTATGCTAGCCTTGTAAACAATTTCTTTACCACCTTGTCTCTTACAACCATCACAATTGCAGCAAGTTGTGCAAGTTGGTTCAACTTCATGAATAATTCTTGGACAGATAAAGAAGGCATTGGATCTAGGTCTCAAATAGATCTTCTCTCCTGCCATTTTGGTACGTATTTCCAATCAATTGCACATTTCCTTCTCTAGAATAAATCATACCAAGGGCATATTGATAACAAAATGGATCTCTTAGTATGTCTACAACATATTGAATATAATGTTTCCAATCCTTACACTGTATTAAGAGTGATGCAATATGATGTAGTGCCACTAGAGCTACCTTACATGTGCCTTTTTGGTTTTCAATTCACTATCCCAAGACTTTTCATATAGTAAGTGGTATGAGCTCATCAGAAAGGAATATTGTATTCCTCAAAAGGGCTAGTTGTGAGCCTGTGTTTCTGCCGATCCCAAATTAAAAAATCCCTAAATTCCACACTATAGTCATCTTTCAACTTTTGATGGATTTTTCTTTTGACATCACACATTAGTGGACCAATTATTTTCTACACCAGAATAGGGATTTTTAGTTCTTGAACTCCCAATGAAATTTTCTTGTGTATGAGCTACATTAAAAATAAACAAGAAGACTGACTCGGGCTTCAATGGACAGATTATATTGCATATCTGCTCTAAAATAAACAAAGATGTCCTCCCCTTTCTCTCATAACAATGAATTTATAGATATGATATGCATTCCCATATGAGATGATACTTGTTCGCATCACTCTCAAGTATAAGGCAATTGAAAAACTCACTTAAGAGGCAGTTATACTTACTGATTAATTTTTTTTTCTACTTTCAGAACCAAATTCACATTGAAAACAAATGATCAAAACAATCATAAAATAAAAATAGGATGTCCTATAATGATGTTGCCATCTTTTCCAATGAAAATAACCCTAAGAGAAACATTCTCAATTGAAGGTTGTGAATATATATTAAATTTGACTCAAATCTTGTCCCCATCTTTTGATGAGAGTTATGATAAAAATGCCCCCACAATTTTAAGAGTGCCAACACTACAACTGCACCACCTAATGATATCCCATGCAACACAAGCCACCAATACTTTTTCTCTATATGTCTGTATAACTCCAATGTAGGAATCCCTTTAGCATGACCCATGAAACCCTTGTGTGCAACATGATTGACCCGACCCTTTTGTATTACAGTATTAAACAAGTGTGGCTTGTCATGTTTGTACCTTGCTTTATTGCTACTTCATGTTATACCTCCTTGGTTATAACTAGCATAATTTTATTCCCTTAGTGTCTTCATGTTATACCTCTTTGGTTATAACTAGCATAATTTTCTTCCCTTAGTGTCTTCATGTTATACCTCCTTGGTTATAACTAGCATAATTTTCTTCCCTTAGTGTCTTCATGATTTATAACCCTCTGTCTTATGGGTGCATTTTCTACAATATCCTTATACTACTTGGTTCCAATGAAAGAATCAAAAGGTGTATACTCTACTTCAGCTAGTAAGTACCTATAAGGCACATGATATAAAAATGTTTCCATATTTCAAATATATTATTGCTCACCAAAATCTACCTTGAATTGGTTAACTATTAAGACCATCTCAAATGAAAGTTTGAGATAAATAGTTTGATCATAATCCCCAATAATATTTCTAGCATGCAATGTTGTAACTCTTGATAGAGGTTAGACTCTAGATATTTGACCTCATAGGTTAGTTATGATTTTATACGAGTTGTACTCACACTCCCACAATGTATTGATTTTTATGTACCTAGCAGTCCCTTTGACCTATTTATGATCATTAGTAAAACAAATAGTAAAATTATCTTATCTTCTCAATCACCATCCTTATGGGGTATTGACTTCAACCTTATGGTCCTCAACATGATCTGTATTTTCCTTGTTAGTTGCAGACACCTCTCCTATCAAATCTTCAAGTTCTCTATAATCTTCTTCATAAAGTTATACATATTCTAAGCATATTTTTCAGGATATTCTTTATTATAAGATTCCCATAAGCCTATATATTCATCAATGAAGGCTAGCAAGTGCCTACCTCTCTTATTGATTCTCTATGTCTAGATAAATCCAACATTACTATTGTTTCTCCCATGAGACCAAGGAAGTAGCTCTCATACCACGGTTATGAGAGAAAACATGGAATCTGAATTTTTTTGTGAAACTCTGAAATTTGATAGGTGATACTAGTACCAAACAACATAAACAAAAAAATAAGTAATAATTGTAAATACTAAAAACCAACAACAACAGATTCAACACTAACAATAGAAATTCCAAAATTTTTCTAGTAGTGCATTTGGTTGCAAATTCTATAGCACTAAAAACAAAAGAAAAACCAATAGTGGCTACTAGTAACAAAGCTCAAATGCTCAACATCCTTAATGCATAAACTTTGAAACTTTGCTGAGAAGGTATGGATACTAACTCATAACCATTATCATGTGATTTTTATAACCACATATCATTGCCATGCATAATCCATGTAGAATAAATAAAGTTTTAACCTCCCAATTGGCTTTGGTATCTATCATGCAATATAATATCAATTCATGCATTATCCCAGAGACTAAAAACATAGACAACACTGCGATTTCTTGACCCCAAAGAGGAATTTCCCCTCCAACTTCTATTAGTTGGTTCTTTTCATGAATTTTCTTGTATAACTTGATGTGGGTCTTCCAATAGAAATACAAGACATGATCATAAATATATGGGAGAATAATATTGGTGATGATAAGGTTCCATCTCTTACCCCAAAAATTCTGTAGGGATCTCGAAAGATAAGGTTTTTTGAATTGGGTTCTAGTTGTACCACAAGGCAAGTATTTGCAAGACTTGCAACGATTACTAGAAGGATATCTTGAGCTAAGTACATATGCAAACAATAAAGAAATACTCTAAAACTACGGAAAAATGAAGTCCTTAATGAATATGAATTTATAACTACCAATAATAGGCATGCTTCCAGAGCTACATTTATCAATCTTGTGAATTTTCTTGTTGACTTGGGTTTGGACCTGAACTCATGAATATCTATAGGAGAAATGGAGAAAACCATGAAATTCCATAGATTTAGCATTGTCCATGGCTTTTCCAGAGGAACAACATCGAAAGAAAGCATTAGAATCTTGAAAGAAAAGACCCAAATAAACATAAAGGACAAAATTCCTCTCATATGCACAGTAGGAACTTGCCATGGAAAAACTATGTACATACCAATGACATACAAGACATCTAAAATGCATGGAAGCCCCCTTGGGAGCTTTGATACAACATACTATGAATAGATGATCCCACATAAAATGGTAGCCAAAATTCCAGAGTTGCTCTTCAAGCCTTCCATGGCATACATCTTCAAGCACAAACACTCCAATAGTATTAGTTATGGTGGATGAACATATATTCAACTATCTTCCCTCTTGCAAACCATATTCGATATTTATGTTTATGTCATGTGCATGTCATTAGATATCACATCAACCATTAAGAAAATTATAATCTAAACCAATAAAACTTTACAATTTCCATGCACATGACGATGTCATAACAATACTATTTTAAAGCATTGTTCTCTGGTAGTTTCCATAGTTTTCAAGGTCTATTGATAAAATATTAGATTTTATGTTAGCAAATGTTGTTAGAATTGCAAATGCGGAAAACACAATTCATATATGATAATAAACAATCACACAGATAAGAAACATGGAGATTTCACGTGGTTCACCCAAACGTTGGGCTACACCCACCAAGCATAGGCATCGGTTGTCTTATTATTCATATCATGGAGATTACAACAAACTAGCAAGTTCCAACATTCCTCTCACTCTGTCGTATTTGCCTCTATGAGCTTACATGAATTTATATACATTCACATAAGAAATTGATTATTAAATGCAATCCCTATCCATATTCTAACTTGGTCTATTTGGTTGTAACCAATGTAGAATAATAGGATCCAAATCCATCCTTGGAAGAATTCGTTGTCACCAAATCCCAACAATCTCCACCTTGACAACAATTAACCTGATACCTTGCTCCTTCCTTTTGTTCATCACCTTTTCTGCAAGCCAAGAGAAGCCAAGCACCACTGCAACTTCTCTAATAAAAATGGTTTCATGATATCGCCCATGTGACTTGCACAAGTTTGGATTTCCTGAGGGGTCACTCCACCTCCAACATGTCTTCCACAACTGTGTTGTGAGACATATTTAGTGATAGATCTCCTTCTATCCAAAACACCTGTAAAATATACATTACAATTATCACAAACTATCTCAGTGTAACCATTATAGGTGACATTTGTGCTTCTCAAATGCTCAAGCAGCCATTTCACTACAAACCTGAATCTATCACGTATTTGACAACATCATTAGCATGTGAAACATTTGGTCTTAACCATTTCATCACATACAACATACCTCCTACTAAACTTACACAAAACATAACCTTTTCTTCTTTATAGACATGCCCTATGCTTGAAGAAAACTTATAATGGAAAGAAAGAGGGATAAAAACTGGTTTTACAATGTTCATACTGAACTCCAACCACAACTTNGAAACATCCTCAAGCACCTCCCCAAGGTGCTTGTTTTTTGATAACCAATATATGGCTATCTATGCTAGCCTTGTAAACAATTTCTTTACCACCTTGTCTCTTACAACCATCACAATTGCAGCAAGTTGTGCAAGTTGGTTCAACTTCATGAATAATTCTTGGACAGATAAAGAAGGCATTGGATCTAGGTCTCAAATAGATCTTCTCTCCTGCCATTTTGGTACGTATTTCCAATCAATTGCACATTTCCTTCTCTAGAATAAATCATACCAAGGGCATATTGATAACAAAATGGATCTCTTAGTATGTCTACAACATATTGAATATAATGTTTCCAATCCTTACACTGTATTAAGAGTGATGCAATATGATGTAGTGCCACTAGAGCTACCTTACATGTGCCTTTTTGGTTTTCAATTCACTATCCCAAGACTTTTCATATAGTAAGTGGTATGAGCTCATCAGAAAGGAATATTGTATTCCTCAAAAGGGCTAGTTGTGAGCCTGTGTTTCTGCCGATCCCAAATTAAAAAATCCCTAAATTCCACACTATAGTCATCTTTCAACTTTTGATGGATTTTTCTTTTGACATCACACATTAGTGGACCAATTATTTTCTACACCAGAATAGGGATTTTTAGTTCTTGAACTCCCAATGAAATTTTCTTGTGTATGAGCTACATTAAAAATAAACAAGAAGACTGACTCGGGCTTCAATGGACAGATTATATTGCATATCTGCTCTAAAATAAACAAAGATGTCCTCCCCTTTCTCTCATAACAATGAATTTATAGATATGATATGCATTCCCATATGAGATGATACTTGTTCGCATCACTCTCAAGTATAAGGCAATTGAAAAACTCACTTAAGAGGCAGTTATACTTACTGATTAATTTTTTTTTCTACTTTCAGAACCAAATTCACATTGAAAACAAATGATCAAAACAATCATAAAATAAAAATAGGATGTCCTATAATGATGTTGCCATCTTTTCCAATGAAAATAACCCTAAGAGAAACATTCTCAATTGAAGGTTGTGAATATATATTAAATTTGACTCAAATCTTGTCCCCATCTTTTGATGAGAGTTATGATAAAAATGCCCCCACAATTTTAAGAGTGCCAACACTACAACTGCACCACCTAATGATATCCCATGCAACACAAGCCACCAATACTTTTTCTCTATATGTCTGTATAACTCCAATGTAGGAATCCCTTTAGCATGACCCATGAAACCCTTGTGTGCAACATGATTGACCCGACCCTTTTGTATTACAGTATTAAACAAGTGTGGCTTGTCATGTTTGTACCTTGCTTTATTGCTACTTCATGTTATACCTCCTTGGTTATAACTAGCATAATTTTCTTCCCTTAGTGTCTTCATGAAATATAACCCTATGTCTTATGGGTGCATTTTCTACAATATCATTATACTACTTGGTTCCAATGAAAGAATCAAAAGGTGTATACTCTACTTCAGCTAGTAAGTACCTATAAGGCACATGATATAAAAATGTTTCCATATTTCAAATATATTATTGCTCACCAAAATCTACCTTGAATCGATTAACTATTAAGACCATCTCAAATGAAAGTTTGAGATAAATAGTTTGATCATGATCCCCAATAATATTTCCAGCATGCAATGTTGTAACTCTTGATAGAGGTTAGACTCTAGATATTTGACCTCATAGGTTAGTTATGATTTTATATGAGTTGTACTCACACTCCCACAATGTATTGATTTTTATGTACCTAATAGTCCCTTTGACCTATTTATGATCATTAGTAAAACAAATAATAAAATTATCTTATCTTCTCAATCACCATCCTTATGGGGTATTGACTTCAACCTTATGGTCCTCAACATGATCTGTATTTTCCTTGTTAGTTGCAGATACCTCTCCTATCAAATCTTCAAGTTCTCTATAATCTTCTTCATAAAGTTATACATATTCTAAGTGATCCGTCAGGATTTTTCGAATGACTTATGGTTGAGTTTTATTTGCATGCATTTATTAACCATTGGAAAACTTAACGAAAGAGCGAGAAAATGAAATGAATTACACAACCATTAACATAATTGCAGATCTAAAATGCAATGACAACAACAAACCATAATGCACAAGTTTGATAACGGAGTTCGGCACAACTTTGCCTACGTCTCCGGGCCTTTTCTCTGTGAGGGAGGCTTCTTGATTTCTTTTCAAAAGCTTATTAGTACATCTTTACAATGCCGATTGGCTTCTAGACTGATCTGGTCTTGTTCGCCATGATCGCTAGAATCTTTCACAACTTACGGCACCTGAAACGGATGTCCCGAGCTCTCAGAAATCGTCCGACAACATTTCTACCTCAACAGCTTCCTTGCCTCAATCTGGCTTAGACCTGGCTTTGCCTCAGCATCTCTGCTCTCCAAAACCGTCCAAAAGCTTTCCAAATCCCCCCAAATGGCCTCAACATGGCCTTGGTTAAATAGTGGGAAAGTTGGTTGTTAATCTCCAACTTCCTCCCAAAAATTAGGCTCTAAAAAAGCCCAATAACTCCCAATTACAATAAAAATGGATTAATTACAATTAAATTAACCCAAAAGTGGTTATAAACCCACTTTCAAAACTATAATATAGTTGCATTTGGGCCTAGCCCCTTTCCCTGGGCGCGGCCCCCTTTTAACAAGATCGTATGAGCCACCATGTGGCCACGTGCTAGCGCGGGCCACCCCCCTTTAGCTCCAGGTCATGGTCACATAATGTGGCATATAGCCGTGGCTAAGTCTTAACCGTCTACCATAACAACCCGCCAACCGTATAACTTTTTGATTTAAAAAAAAACCGCACCATTCATAACGGTTATATGTTAATAACCCGTGCACGTTACATAACTGTTTAACCGCGCACACGGTCACATGTATTGAACCGCAAATCAAATATTAAACCGTAAAATTAACATAACTGCGCCAATAGCTTTGGTCGTATGTCAAACGGTTATATAACCATTGGTTTATCAATCCGCCCGCGCGCGTATTTACACAAGGTCACATGTTACAATGGAACCGGGGTCGGGGCTAAGCCCCGGCCCGACCCCCCGCAACCATATACAACATATAAACTTAAATGTATATTCCTCTGTTTACATAACAAGTCAAAAAGCGGTGGTTCGTTGGTCAGAAACTTAATACGAAGGCGCTGGCAGTGGAGGAGGTCCGGGGTTCGAATCCCCCGGGCCCCAAATACCTTTTACATAGCCCTCATTGGCTAAACCCGGGGTGCCACGTGGCAGCCCGTGATTGGGCCACGTGGAACCCTTACATCCAACCGATGCATGCCACGTGTCGACTAACGATTTGTCCACGTCAACCAATCAGAATATGCCGCGTGTCCATCATTCATTCGCCCACGTCATCTGCCACGTCAACTCGCCACGTCGGAAGCCGTACGCCCAGTCAGCACTGCCACATCATCCGCTGATGTCATCCGTGCCACGTGTTACCCTTCCAGTGGTGACACATGTCACTCCAGGATTGGTCCAAGTGCGTGCCAAAAATGCCAAATCTGCCTGACACGTGTCGCCTTCCAGTGCTGCCACGTGTCCTGTATGGAACCTGCCACGTGTCATCGTACGAACCTGCCACGTGTCGTCCCCTGCTGCTGCCACATGTAACCTGTATGGACGTGCCACGTGTCCTTGTACGGACTGACACATGTCCTGTACGGACTGACACGTGTCCTGTACGGACTGTACGGATAGGTACAATCAGCATCCCAAAATTTTGCCTGTTTGGCTCGGCGGACAGAATGCGATATCTTCCTCATACGGACTCCGTTTGACATAAAAATTATAGCACTGGAATCAGGAAGACGATCTGGACACAATGGTGTTGGTTTCGTCGGATTCTGAGCACTTTCATTTTTGAGCATTTTTCATGCCCTGAAAGTCTTCTGAATCCGATTTCGGATCACTAAGCATATTTTTCAGGATATTCTTTATTATAAGATTCCCATAAGCCTATATATTCATCAATGAAGGCTAGCAAGTGCCTACCTCTCTTATTGATTCTCTATGTCTAGATAAATCCAACATTACTATTGTTTCTCCCATGAGACCAAGGAAGTAGATGTCATACCATGGTTATGAGAGAAAACATGGAATCTGAATTTTTTTGTGAAACTCTGAAATTTGATAGGTGATATTAGTACCAAACAACATAAACAAAAAAAAAGTAATAATTGTAAATACTAAAAACCAACAACAAATTCAACACTAACAATAGAAATTCCAAATTTTTTCCAGTAGTGCATTTGGTTGCAAATTCTATAACACTAAAAACAAAAGAAAAAACAATAGTGGCTACTAGTAACAAAGCTCAAATGCTCAACATCTTTAATGCATAAACTCTGAAACTTTGTTGAGAAGGTATGGATACTAACTCATAACCATTATCATGTGATTTTTATAACCACATATCATTGCCATCCATAATCCATGTAGAATAAATAAAGTTTTAACCTCCCAATTGGCTTTGGTATCTATCATGCAATAGAATATCAATTCATGCATTATCCCAGAGACTAAAAACATAGACAACACTGCAATTGCTTGACCCCAAAGAGGAATTTCCCCTCCAACTTCTATTAGTTGGTTCTTTTCATGAATTTTCTTGTATAACTTGATGTGGGTCTTCCAATAGAAATACAAGACATGATCATAAATTTATGGGAAAATAATATTGGTGATGATAAGGTTCCATCTCTTACCCCAAAAATTCTGTAGGGATCTCGAAAGATAAGGTTTTTTGAATTGGGTTCTAGTTGTACCCCAAGGCAAGTATTTGCAAGACTTGCAACGATTACTAGAAGGATATCTTGAGCTAAGTACATATGCAAACAATAAAGAAATACTCTAAAACTAGGGAAAAATGAATTCCTTAATGAATATGAATTTATAACTACTGATAATAGGCATGCTTCCAGAGCTACATTTATTAATCTTGTGAATTTTCTTGTTGACTTGGGTTTGGACATGAACTCATGAATATCTATAGGAGAAATGGAGACAACCATGAAATTCCATAGATTTAGCATTGTCCATGGCTTTTCTAGAGGAACAACATCGAAAGAAAGCATTAGAATCTTGAAAGAAATGATCCAAATAAACATAAAGGACAAAATTCCTCTCATATGCACAGTGGGAACTTGCCATGGAAAAACTATGTACATATCAATGACATACAAGACATCTAAAATTCATGGAAGCCCCCTTGGGAGCTTTGATACACCATACTATGAATAGATTATCCCACATAAAATGGTAGCCAAAATTCCAGAGCTGCTCTTCAAGCCTTCCATGGCATACATCTTCAAGCACAAACACTCCAATAGTATTAGTTATGGCGGATGAACATATATTCAACTATCTTCCCTCTCTCAAACCATATTCAATATTTATGTTTATGTCATGTGCATGCCATTGGATATCGCATCAACCATTACGAAAATTATAATCTAATCCAATAAAACTTTATAATTGCCATGCACATGACGATGTCATAACATCACTATTTTAAAGCATTGTTTTTTGGTAGTTTCCATAGTTTTCAAGGTCTATTGATAAAATATTAGATTTTATGTCAGCAGATGTTGTTAGAATTGCAAATGCGGAAAACACAATTCACATATGATAATTAACAATCACACAGATAAGAAACATAGAGATTTCACGTGGTTCACCCAAACGTTGGGCTACGTCCACCAAGCATAGGCATCGGTTGTCTTATTATTCAGATCATGGACATTACAATAGACTAGCAAGTTCCAACATTCCTCTCACTCTGTTGTATTTGCCTCTACAGACTTACATGAATTTATATACATTGACATAAGAAACTGATTATTAAATGCAATCCCTATCCATAGTATAACTTGGTCTATTTGGTTGTAACCAATGTAGAATAATAGGATCCAAATCCATCCTTGGAAGAATTCGTTGTCACCAAATCCCAACAATCTCCACCTTGACAACAATTAACATGATACCTTGCTCCTTCCTTTTGTTCATCACCTTTTCTGCAAGCCAAGAGAAGCCAAGAACCACTGCAACTTCTCTAATAAAAATGGTTTCATGATATCGCCCATGTGACTTGCACAAGTTTGGATTTCCTGCGGGGTCACTCCACCTCCAACATGTCTTCCACAACTGTGTTGTGAGACATATTTAGTGATAGATCTCCTTCTATCCAAAACACCTGTAAAATATAAATTACAATTATCAAAAACTATCTCAATGTAACCATTATAGGTGACATTTATGCTTCTCAAATGCTCAAGCACCCATTTCACTACAACACTTGAATCTGTCACGTATCTGACAACATCATTAGCATGTGAAACATCTGGTCTTAACCATTTCATCACATACAACATACCTCCTACTGAACTTACACAAGACATAACCTTTTCTTCTTTATAGACATGCCCTATGCTTGAAGAAAACTTATAATGGAAAGAAAGAGGGATAAAAACTGGTTTTACAATGTTCATATTGAACTCCAACCACAACTTACCATTACCATATCTGTGTACTTCCATGCCCATAATTTGTTTTGCTGCTCCTCGATCCCTCATCTGAATTGTCCTGTCCACCTGAGTCATTTTCTTACTGATTTTATCCATGCTCCGGCTTGCATCGAGCATATCATCAACAAATGACATCAAGACTGTGAATGTACTATAAACTGTATAGTCATTCCTACCCTTTGAAAAATTCTGACTCACTATGAAGGATTCAAACCTCTTGTATATTTTCCTGGGTACCAATAGGCCATACAATGAATTATCTAGCATGCAAACAAATTTACCGTTGCGATCTTGAATCAACCCTTTTGGTTGTTCCATAAATAATATATCTTTGTCAATGATGACCTTGTGAGAAGTAGGATCCCACACACACCATCCCTTTATACCACCATCATGACTTGCAGAGATATAAAACAAGCAAGAATTCAGAAACAAAGATTTTAAGTTTGGAAATGATTTATCACGTACCAATACCTGCAATTCTTTCTTGCTCTTATGACCTTGATGGTTCTCTCATAAACAAGAAGATACATTTGTCACTTCAGATGCTACTTCAATACTCCCTTCCATCTTATAAAGGTTATCAACCTTTTTTGCCTTCATCACTACTAAACTACCTTTCGACAGTGTGAGTGCTCCACCTTGGCTTGTATACTTATATCCACAAGAATCCAACACTCCCAATGAAATCAAATGTGATTTAAGCTCAGGTACATATATAACATCTGTTAATTCCCTAACAATACCATCGAACATCCTGATTCTAATACTGCCAACCCCAACAGTTTTACAAGGAATACCATTTCCCATGAACACTACAGCCTCATCAACAGATTGGTAAGAAATGAACCAATTTCTATGTGAGCACATGTGGTGGGAGGCACCTGAATCTAACTGTCATTCTTCTTGATATTTTAAATTACTAGAAACAAATAAAACTTGATCAGTCATACCTGAATTTGTTACAACCAAATTTGCTTCCTTCGTAGAGTTTTCTTCAGATTCCTTTCTTTTCCAACAATCTTTCTTGAGATGTCCTGTTTTTCCACAGTACTAACATTTGCATTACCCTTTCTTTGTCTTGACTTATATTGAGAAAAAATTCTCTCATTCTGCTCTTTAGTTCGACCTCTGACCAGCATCGCCTCTGAAGTTGAGGTTTCTTGACTAGATTTTCTCCTCATCTCCTCAGCCAACAAAGCTCCCACAACAGAGTCATAATCTAAAAGATCTGTTGAGCTAAAGCTAATAGAGGTGACTAGATTATCCCAAGACTCAAGCAACGAACACAATAGTGTAATAGCCTTATGTTCATATTCAAATTTAACTTCCATACTAGTCAATTGAACTATAAGGGTATTAAATGTATTTAAATGGTCAACAATTTTTGTACCTTCTTTCATCTGCAAACTGTACAACTGTCTCTTCAAGTAGATTCTGCTCGTCAAGGACTTCGTCATATATAGAATTTCCAACTTTCTCCATAAGCCTGATGTTGTATCCTCTCCTACGATATTAAACAGAACATCATCTGCCAGACATAAACAAATGGTACTAAGATATTTTTCATCCAGATCTTCCCATTCCTCATTCGTCATGGTTGTTGGTTTCTTTGAATTGTTTTCCATTTCTTTTTGCAACCCTTGTTGCACCATTAAATCCCACATCTTAAGCTTCCAGAGCTCAAAGTTTCTTTTACCACTAAACTTTTCAACTTCAAACTTCGAACTTTGCATCTTAGCTATTAGCACAAAATCTCCTAATACCCACTACTTATAAAACCCTTTTAAATGCGGAGGAATAATAAATAAGGTTAAATGTGGATCCTTAATAAATAAGGTTAAATTATAACCACAAAAGGTTTTAAAATT
>JZKD02S1673887.1:598185-619490 GCA_000966675.3 Picea glauca
TTTGTAGTTAAATAAAACCCCATCCTCAAAAAATTCATGACCATGTATCAGACTAAAGAGAGGGGTGAAATTAATATAACACCAAGCCCTTGAACCCAAGGCTATATTATTATAGCGACATATCCCTATGTTGGTATGTTAGTGCACTTGTTTGCTTATTTTCATATAATTATTGTGATTTGTAGGATAAAAGTGTTGTCATGTTTCCATACATGTTCCATTCTAGGGGGTAGAAATAAAAAGAGGTATTAAAAATGCCATGAAAAAAATGAATAGCTAGGATATTCGGTAAAAATTGGGGTTTTTAAAATCGTAAATATGTATTGGGAGGGGGTTGAACACAAGGATTTTGGGAGGGATTTTTCAGTATCTAGTGAAAGTAGGGGTATTATTTAATATCCCATGAACAAACGTGTTGTCACAAGTTCATTAAGTGAAGCCCCTGTGACACTATTCAACCTAAAGGAAGGGGGTTGAAGCTCTTTTTGGGCTGCATAGCAGCCATATGCATGAGAGCCTCAACTAGTTCCTTGTTTGGGGATTGAAAATTGTCTAATACAAATTGAATAAATGACAATATACAAAGAGAAATTTCAGATTTTTTATGAACATAAAATTAAATGAAAACTCAAATTTTTCTTTACATAAGCATGGTAAAATAATAATGAAGAATGTGCAAGATTTATGAAATTGAGTGAAGTGCAAACAAGTATAAATTTGAGTGTGGGGGGGCATTTTACAAGTCTATCTAATGTTTTTTGTTTGTTTCCTTGCTGGCCTCTTTTCCTCAAATACATTTTCAAGTGGTTTTCGACCACTTAGGTGAAGCAGAACGAGAAATCAGTTAACTCCTAGCAGGTAAGCAATGAAATTTTATTAATTTTCAATAACATAACTGAACTAAAAGAATATAAAATTGGAAGTTTTTTTTTTTCAAATAAAAAAGCGTAATTTTTATTTCTTGGGAGGGACAAAATTACATTTTGTAGGTGTTTCTAGAGCACTACACACTATGAAAGTGTGTGTTATAGCTGTAGATAGGTGGGCATTTGAATGCCTTCTCTTCATGGTTGTATCATATTAAAAATAAGTAAAAAAATCTTACCCATGACAGGGTGTATTGTTTTCTGATCATAAGAGTCCTTTATATACAATAGGAGATCACCACTGTTGTGGTTTAATTCTGTCTATTTTTTTATTTTTTTTCAGAAATAAGAAACATATTTTGAAGCCTTCATTGGTGCCTTTATCAGTGGTTGAAAAAGTAAGTAAAAAAGTGGTTGAGCTGGTCAATCTAGTGTAGATTGCTTGTAAGACTGTCCAGTTGTAGCTTTAGTTCGAATCTTCAAAATTGTAGTAGTTCTTGTTCTTCTATAAAAGGCATGTGATAGAATGCATTTGTGTCTTCCCCTTTTTTCTCAGTGATGTGCCATTTCCCTTGAAGGAGCCGCAATCCTTCTTTGGACAGTGAGTCTACTACCATGTTTCTATCCCTGTATACATGTGAGATAGTCATCGTATCAAAAATGTCCATAAGCCTGTGAATTTCCTCCATAATAGGATTTAGTAAAATGCTATGACAATTTTGTTATTTATTTGTCCAATTTATTACATTCATAGAGTCTCCAAAAATTTGTAAATTATGTAGTTCCTTTTCTCTAGCAAAAAGAAGTAGAAGCTTCAAGGACATCAGTTCAGCAAAATTGTTGGTCGCCCTTCCCAGTCCCATTTTTAAGTGGATAATGTGGTTTTCAGAGATATGTAGAATAGCTCCTCCTCCACGGACAAAGTTTTGAGAAGCACCATCGAAATAAGCCCAGGGTTTTGTAGTGTCTATTGTCTCTTGTTGTCTTGTCCTTACTATTTTTGTAGATTTGTTTTGTGGGTAATGGGCAAGTATTGAGAGGCTTTGTGTTGCTATTAGTTTTGAGAGATTGGATTTTTCCTTGAAAATTTCTGAATTTCTTGCTAGCCAGATTCCCCATCTTATTAGAAGAGGAAGTGCTTTTAATTCTTTGTTTCTTGGGGTGTTTTTCCATGTTTTCCAGGCAGATTCCAAGGAGTCTCCTGCCCATAAGCAATTTTGTTTTAGACTTACTGACGTTTCAGTCCATACTTTTATTGTGAAGGGGTAGGTGAGGATCAGATGTAGAGTGGTTTCATTTGCATTTTTGCAGAGTCTGCATCTTCTTGGGCCTTCTATTTGACGTTTGTTCAAGTTCTCCCAAGTTGGGATTCGATTGTTTAATGTTGACCACATAAATATTTTTTCTTTTGTGGGATTTTTTGCTTCCAAAGGCTTTTCCACCACCATTTGGGATTTTTTTGCAGTGGTAGGTTCAGTGCTATGTACCTTGCTTTCGGGGTGTAGTAGCATGTTGGATCTTTTTTCCAAACTAGCTCATCCTCCTTGTTTGTTAATTTGATGTGGCTTCTTTTGAGTGCGGCTATATAAGTTGTCAAATATTTTACTTGAGTCCCAACAATTCCAAGAAGATTTGAATTTTTCCAACCTTGGTTCCAAATAGTTGTAGTTGAGGGGTTGGATAAATGTGAGAGGTAGTAGATACCTTGTATGTGGAGTTCTTCAATTAGGTCCTCCGACAGTATGTGGGAGTTCCCGCTTCCTGGCCATGGATCAGTACCTATTCGTAAATGATTTCTTTTACCCACCTTCCAAGCAAGGCTTTCCCCAACCACTGGGAATGAAGAGATCATTGCTTTCCAAATAATCAAGCCATTTGTTGAAGCTTTGAGTGGACTTCTGATCCAATCTTCCATTGTATTTGGGGAAATATATTTTTGTGCTATTACATGTGTCCACAGGCTGGTATCTAAGATGAGCCTCCAACATGCTTTTGCTGCAAGAGCCTTTGAAAAAAGGAAGATGTTTTTGATCCCCCAACCTCCTAAGGCTTTTGGAAAAGCTATGTTGTCCCACTTTGACCCGGGTTGTGTATACTTTTCTCCCGATCCTGACCAGATGAAACGTGCACAGATTTTCCTGATTTTTTCCAAGATTCCTTTAGGGATCCAAGCTAGCGACATCCAATAGACTGGAATGGCTTCCAGTACTGATTTTTTCAGAGTGAGTCTGTCTGCTCTTGATAACCATCTGAAGCTCCAACTATTTAATCTTTTTTCTAGTTTTGCTATCACCCATTTCCAATCTTCTTTCTTATAACTATTTGGTTTTAGCTAAAAGCTTGAGTATTTTATTCCTTGTGAGATAGCTTGCATAGTGAAGGGGAAGAGTCTTCGGTATACTTCCTTTTCTTCTTCATCCAATTCAGAAGTGGATATTGTTGGTTTCTATTCATTTATTATCATACATGTGGCTAATTGAAACAGAATGAGGATGTCTACCAAAGTTTCGACATCTCCATTTTTCCCATTACAAAAGATGAGGATATCATCCACAAATAAAAGGTGTGTGATTCTCAGCCCTGATGTAACTAGAATTCCTTGGAAACTCCATGCTCTAGTTGTTACATCTAGGGCTTTACTCAGACCCTCCACTACTAGAAGGAAGAGAAGGGGTGACAAAGGACATCCTTGTCTCAGACCTCTTTCTGATTTGAAGAAAGGGGAGGCTACCCCATTGATGAGTATTGCAAAAGAAACTGAGGTGATGCAAGTCATTATCCATTTTATAAATGGGACTTGAAATCCTAGGTGGGTGAGCAAAAGACGGATATATGCCCAGTTTACTTTGTTAAAATCCTTTGAAAGGTCAATATTTAGGATTGTTCCTTTTGATCTTGTGGTATTTAAGTTCTGGAGACCTTCTTGTGCAACCCCTATTGCCTCATGGATTTGTCTTCCTTCAAGAAAGTCGAATTGTTCCTTAGAGATAGCTTTTGAAAGTAAGGGTTTTAGTCTGCGGGCTATGATTTTGGAAATAATCTTGTAAATATAGTTACAAAGGGAGTTAGGCCTGAAATCATCGAAGTTCTATGGATCATTTACCTTTGGTATGAGGGCTATAAAAGTGGAATTGAAGGGACCATGTATTCTACCATTTGTTCTTGATTCCTCGATTGCCTTTAGCAGATCTTTGTTGAGAAGATCATAGAATCCCCTGAAGAATTCGATTGTCCACCCATCTGGGCTTGGGATTTTGTCCTTCTGGAAGCTTTGTAGGGTTTATTTTAACCCGCCTTCTATGACTTCGACATACAAATCTTGGTTCCCTTGTTCATTTACAAAGGTTGGGAGGAATAAAGCCTCCTTTATTATTTTTGCAATATTTATGTTCATGTCTGCTTTGAAGAGTGTCTAAAAGTGGTTTTTGCCCAAGTTTGCTAGTCCTTCAAAGGTTGTGCAGGGGGTGCCTTCCTGATCCTTTAGACACCATATTGTGTTTTCATCTTTCCTTCCTTTTGCATAAGCTTGGAAGAATTGTGTGTTTTCATCCCCTTTTTCCAACCAAATAGCTCGTCTTTTCAATCTCCAAGTATTCTCTTGTTCCACGAGCAAGATTCTACGTCTTCCTACTAAGGTTTTTAATGTTTCACGATCTTCATCTGAGAGAAATGTTGTTTCTAGGTCTTCTTGGTAAAGTTTGAGTTTTTCCTCTATTTTTTGTAGTTCATGTTCCTCTGATTTTTGTTTTTCTTTTGCCCGAGGAATGACCAGTTTTTTTAACGTTTTGAGATTTGACGCAAACTGGATGTCCGTTGGAGATTACTCTATATCTCTTAAGGTGGTCCAGTTTGTCCTAATTAGTTGTTGAAAGATTTCATCATTTATCCAAGAGGGGTTGAATTTGAAAGGAGTTGTTGGTTTATTGGGAGTTCCTTCCAGTTCAAGCAAGACAGGTGAGTGATCTGATTCACCTTCACTTTCAATCCATTGACAAAATTGAAAAGGAAGCAATGCAATAGGTTCAGAGATCAAGAAACGATCCAATATTTTGGCAACGCAGGCTTCTCACGTCCTCATATTCCTCCAGGTGGGTAACATTTTTAGGGGAGCCACATCAATAAGACCATTTGAGGCCATCAGATGGTTGAAAAACCCTGTTTGGTTGTCTGGGTGGGCAGTTGGTCCCCATCTTTCTGCTTCCCCCAAGGAGAAGTTTAGGTCACCTCCCAAGATTAGTAGTTCAGATTTCAATAGTTCTTTGGAAAATAGATTAACCTATAAAGTGTTATGATCTGTATGTGGCCCATAGACATTTATTATTCTGATCTCTTTTCCAATCCCTTCCAACAAGAAATCACCTCCTAAAACAGAGTCCATTGCCTAAGAGTTTAAGAGTTTGAGTCTTTGAGATCTCCATCTGATGGCTAGGCCGCCCGATATTCCTTTGGGACTTTGACCCATGAAGGCCTAGCCTGGGAAGAGAGTAGAGAGCATTTTTGTCACCAATTATTCATTTGAGAGAGTTTCTTGAAGTAGTATGATTTCTGGTTGGTTTTTCAACACCAACCTTTTGATTGCGAGTTTTTTGGGGGAACTCTCCAAACCCTTGCAATTGTAGGTGAGGATCTTCATGGGTGAACCCTGTCAAGGGTTTTCGCTGCTCTAAGCACCCCAATAATTGATTTTTGACGACTAGAGGCAATATCGACCAAAGCTCTGGATTGAGCCTCGTACAGATGTTAATTCCTTCCTCAACCCTTCTCTATTTTCTAAATCTCAGGGTTTGGTCCCAGTCCTTTAAATTATGTGTTTGGAATGGAGATGATCATGTTGCAGAGTTGGTATCTGATGACAAAGTCTTTCGATTCTTCAGAGGAGGATTCCTCAGGGGGTAGGGGGAAAAGAGTGCCAGGCTCTGTGCCTTGTGAAGGAATAGAGGAGAAATCTAACGGATAGGGTAAGGATCGAGGGGGAGATATCTCCATTCAAAACAGAAAAACTATAATCCTTAAAAAAAAACAAATGTTGAGCGGGAAATATTAATGTGCATACCCAGAAGGTTGTCGACTAGAAATTGAGGGATGGCCTCTGAGCCTGCTTCTGAAGCCGATATCTCTCCTTCGACTGGGACTAGTGCCAACCCATCTTCTCCTTGCATGCGTGGAACCTCCACTTATTCAGCCCCCGTCGTTGCTTGGTCGTTGGTATTTCCCCCTATTGAGGACTCCGTAGAGGGTGAGATGGTATTTTTGGAGTTTTGCATCTCATTTTTCCTCTTGTTTTTGGCAGTGGGATGAGGTTTTTTGTGTCCTTTCGAGCTATATTTGCAATCCTTGATGATGTGTCCATATTCGTGGCACCTTCTGCAGTGGAAAGGGATTGCTTCATAGTCTAGTATTTGCACCCTGGTTCTTCCCAAGTCTATTAAGTTTAGGTATTCTTTTAAGCCTTCTCTTATGTTTAATAGGACTAGGATCCTTGCTACAACCATCTCCCCTGAATCTAGGAATCCCATATCTACTGCTAGGAAATTGTTGGGTATGTGTTATATTCTTTGCATGTGTGTGTGTGTGGGTGCGTCAGATTTGAAAATTGCGCCTGACCATCCCAAATTCCTCTGCTCTATGTGTCATGTGTGCTGGGCGCTTCCTAGGGGGGTCCCGGGGGGGGAGTATGGCCGGTTATGCGCAGCATTTGAGGCAACGCCCCAAAAAAAAATTTGGGGCAGTTTTGGCTATTTTTAACAGGTTTTGCTATTTTTAGAGGTTTTCTAAATTAATCTTGGATTAAGGAATTAGGGTTTTGGTAGCTACAAAATACCTAAAAACATTGTATATAGTGTATGGTGAATGGTGAAATTAATACAATGAAGAGTTAAAAAGGTGTTGCACCAAGGAAGGTTGTTTTTTCCCGGTTAAGGGTTTCCGGTGTAAATCTTTGTGTACTGTGTATGAGCCATTGATTAATTTTTGTTTTGCTTAAGAATCTATATGCATTTCTTTACTTCACAGGTTTAAAACTTACAAAAATATCCTAAGTGATTCCCGATAGCTTGAAAGCACTTTTCGTTCCAGAGGTGGGGGCGAAGTCCCGGTAATCGAACCCAAATGGGTATGGAGTCCAATCTTTCATTATCCGCATCAAAGGTGGGGCTCCATAGTTTCAGAAGTATAGGGGAGGAGTCTATGAACCAACTTTTTTGGAGGACTGATATGGCTTGAGATTTATCTGAGAAAGTAAGCATAAACCAACATCTGGATAGTCGATTGATTTTTGGTGGCGGGTTTTATATCCCATCCCAAGTTGACACCGCCCTATATTTTAGCATTTTTTCGCTAAATTGATGACCATATTCTTTTCGAACGAGGGTTTTATACCCCATTTCTACTACTCCTGATAAGGTTAAGTCGTCACCCAGAGTGAAGTCAAGATTTGAAGATGAGGAACCTACGCATTTTTTGTGTTTCCTCTGTATTGCTCCATCGACTACCGTACGAAAACGGGTTTGTTGTTGTTGCGCGACATTAGTTGTCCTTCCCCACCCGAAGACTGAGACCCACTCACTAGAGTTTGTTGGTTGGATATTTGCAAAAATAAACCCTTCCTCCACCATTAACGAGTGAACCTGAAAAAATACTTGTTCCTCGAAAGGGTAGAGGTGAGCCAGAATCGAGTCGTGTTCTACAGGTACCCAGTTTGTGATAGGCTAAGAAAATGTGGGTGATCCTAAACCTTGTAGGGTCGGCGAAGGAAAAAATTTCTCAATTTAGGGGGAAAGTGGGAAACTTGGTATCGCGGGATTTAGAAAAGACCAGGAGAGGTTTGCAGGGGAGGAGGTGTAAGGGAGACTACAATGTAGGGGTGAAGGGAAGCCTTCGAATGGGAAGGAGGACAGGATCTCAGATTCTGAGAAAGTGGGAAGGGCCAAGGTTTGTGGTGAGGTGACCCTAAAATTTCCGGCTCCACCTAGACAAGGGAAGTCTTCTGAAGCATGACCCAGAAAATTACCGGAGAAACTTGAGAGTTGAGAGAAGAAGTCAGCGGTAAAACCCCACCCATCTGTTTCGAGGTTGGTTGATCTTGACCGATAGATGTGATCACTAACCAAGGCAACGATTCTCCAGGATTGGGTGAGTAGTCCACCACGTCATCATAGTCGTCCATGGTGGATTAGAATTCAGAGCAGAGAGAACCCAAGAGTGTTCACTTGTCCAGACCGTCGCAAGAGGTTCTCATTGACCAAGAAGTTTTGCAGAGATATCCTTGGTGTTTAATCTTTCAGATTAAACAGTGGAATTTTGTGTAGGTCATAATTGTCACTCATGTGACCTGTGGCAAGTGCTTATCCATAGTTGCAGGCCGCAAAAGAAATGTAGGTCGCAATCCCACCTCTAGTTATGAGATGAAAGATAACCAATTTTGTGGGTTGTTTTTAGAACTTTTGTACTAGTTTAAGATTTATTGGTCCATTGGATTTCCCAATTGAACTATTCCTAGTGAAGTTTAAATTGCATGCTTTCTAAATCATGCAGAAAATTGGAAGTTACAAGTACAAAANTTTGTAGTTAAATAAAACCCCATCCTCAAAAAATTCATGACCATGTATCAGACTAAAGAGAGGGGTGAAATTAATATAACACCAAGCCCTTGAACCCAAGGCTATATTATTATAGCGACATATCCCTATGTTGGTATGTTAGTGCACTTGTTTGCTTATTTTCATATAATTATTGTGATTTGTAGGATAAAAGTGTTGTCATGTTTCCATACATGTTCCATTCTAGGGGGTAGAAATAAAAAGAGGTATTAAAAATGCCATGAAAAAAATGAATAGCTAGGATATTCGGTAAAAATTGGGGTTTTTAAAATCGTAAATATGTATTGGGAGGGGGTTGAACACAAGGATTTTGGGAGGGATTTTTCAGTATCTAGTGAAAGTAGGGGTATTATTTAATATCCCATGAACAAACGTGTTGTCACAAGTTCATTAAGTGAAGCCCCTGTGACACTATTCAACCTAAAGGAAGGGGGTTGAAGCTCTTTTTGGGCTGCATAGCAGCCATATGCATGAGAGCCTCAACTAGTTCCTTGTTTGGGGATTGAAAATTGTCTAATACAAATTGAATAAATGACAATATACAAAGAGAAATTTCAGATTTTTTATGAACATAAAATTAAATGAAAACTCAAATTTTTATTTACATAAGCATGGTACAATAATAATGAAGCATGTGCAAGATTTATGAAATTGAGTGAAGTGCAAACAAGTATAAATTTGAGTGTGGGGGGGGGGATTTTACAAGTCTATCTAATGTTTTTTTTGTTTCCTTGCTGGCCTCTTTTCCTCAAATACATTTTCAAGTGGTTCTCGACCACTTAGGTGAACAAGAACGAGAAATCAATTAACTCCTAGCAGGTAAGCAATGAAATTTTATTAATTTTCAATAACATAACTAAACTAAAAGAGTATAAAATTGGAAGTTTTTTTTTACCAAATAAAAAAGCGTAATTTTATTCCTTGGGAGGGACAAAATTACATTTTGTAGGTGCTTCTAGAGCACTACACACTATGAAAGTGTGTGTTATAGCTGAAGATAGGTGGCCATTTGAATGCCTTCTCTTCATGGTTGTATCATATTAAAAATAAGTAACAAAATCTCACCCATGACAGGGTGTATTGTTTTCTGATCATAAGAGTCCTTTATATACAATAAGAGATCACCACTGTTGTGGTTTAATTCTGTCTATTTTTATTTTTTTCAGAAATAAGAAACAGATTTTGAAGCCTTCATTGGTGCCTTTATCAGTGGTTGAAAAAGTAAGTAAAAAAGTGGTTGAGTTGGTCAATATAGTGTAGATTGCTTATAAGATTGTCCGGTTGTAGCTTTAGTTCGAATCTTCAAAATTGTAGTAGTTTTTGTTCTTCTATAAAAGGCATGTGATAGAATGCATTTGTGTCTTCCCCTTTTTTCTCAGTGATGTGCCATTTCCCTTGAAGGAGCTGCAATCCTTCTTTGGACAATGAGTCTACTACCATGTTTCTATCCCTGTATACATGTGAGATAGTCACCGTATCAAAAATGTCCATAAGCTTGTGAATTTCCTCCAGAATAGGATTTAGTAAAATGCTATGACATTTTTGTTATTTATTTGTCCAATTTATTACATTCATAGAGTCTCCAAAAATTTGATGTAGTTCCTTTTCTCTAGCAAAAAGAAGTAGAAGCTTCAAGGACATCAGTTCAGCAAAATTGTTGGTCCCCCTTCCCAGTCCCATTTTTAAGTGGAAAATGAGGTTTTCAGAGATATGTAGAATAACTCCTCCTCGGCAGACAAAGTTTTGAGAAGCACCATCGAAATAAGCCCAGGGTTTTGTAGTGTCTATTGTCTCTTGTTGTCTTGTCCTTACTGTTTTTGTAGATTTGTTTTGTGGGTAATGGGCAAGTATTGAGAGGCTTTGTGTTGCTATTAGTTTTGAGAGAGTGGATTTTTCCTTGAAAAATTCTGAATTTCTTGCTAGCCAGATTCCCCATCTTATTAGAAGAGGAAGTGCTTTTAATTCTTTGTTTCCTGGGGTGTTTTTCCATGTTTTCCAGGTGGATTCCAAGGAGTCTCCTGCCCATAAGCAATTTTGTTTTAGACTTACTGATGTTTCAGTCCATACTTTTATTGTGAAGGGGTAGGTGAGGATCAGATGTAGAGTGGTTTCATTTTCATTTTTGCAGAGTGTGCATCTTCCTGGGCCTTCTATTTGACGTTTTTTCAAGTTCTCCCAAGTTGGGATTCAATTGTTTAATGTTGCCCACATAAATATTTTTTCTTTATGTGGGATTTTTTGCTTCCAAAGTCTTTTCCATCACCATTTGGGATTTTGTTGCAGTGGTAGGTTCAGTGCTATGTACCCTGTTGTCGGGGTGTAGTAGCATGTTGGATCTTTTTTCCAAACTAGCTCATCCTCCCTGTTTGTTAATCTGATGTGGCTTCTTTTGAGTGCGGCTATATAAGTTGTCAAATATTTTGCTTGAGTCCCAACGATTACAAGAAGATTTGAATTTTTCCAACCTTGGTTCCAAATAGTTGTAGTTGAGGGGTTGGCTAAATGTGAGAGGTAGTAGATACCTTGTATGTGGAGTTGTTCAATTAGGTCCTCCGATAGTATGTGGGAGTTCCCACTTCCTGGCCATGGATCAGTACCTATTCGTAAATGATTTCCTTTACCCACCTTCGAAGCAAGGTTGTCCCCAACCACTGGGAATGAAGAGATCATTGCTTTCCAAATAATCAAGCCATTTGTTGAAGCTTTGAGTGGACTTCTGATCCAATCTTCAATTGTATCTGGGGAAATATATGTTTGTGCTATTACATGTGTCCACAGGCTGGTATCTGAGATGAGCCTCCAACATGATTTTGCGACAAGAGCCTTTGAGAAAAGGAAGATGTTTTTGAGCCCCCAACCTCCTAAGGATTTTGGAAAAGCTATGTTGTCCCACTTTGACTAGGGCTGTGTATACTTTTCTCTCGATCCTGACCAGATGAAACGTGCACAAATTTTCCTGATTTTTTCTAAGATTCCTTTAGGGATCCAAGCTAGCGACATCCAATAGACTGGAATGGCTTCATGTACTGATTTTTTTAGAGTGAGTCTGTATTCTCTTGATAACCATCTGAAGCTCCAACTATTTAATCTTTTTTCTAGTTTTGTTATCACCCATTTCCAATCTTCTTTCTTATAGCTATTTGGTTTTAGCTGAAAGCCCAAGTATTTTATTCCTTGTGAGATATCTTGCATAGTGAAGGGGAAGAGTCTTTGGTATACTTCATTTTCTTCTTCATCCAATTCAGAAGTGGATATTGTTGATTTCTATTAATTTATTATCATACATGTGGCTAATCGAAATAGAACGAGGATGTCTGCCAAAGTTTCGACATCTCCTGTTTTCCCATTACAGAAGATGAGGATATCATCCACAAATAAAAGGTGTGTGATTCTCAGCCCTGATGTAACTGGAATTCCTTGGAAAGTCCATGCTCTAGTTGTTGCATCTAGGGCTTTACTCAGACCCTCCACTACTAGAAGGAAGAGAAGGGGTGACAAAGGACATCCTTGTCTCAGACCTCTTTCTGATTTGAAGAAAGGGGAGGCTGCCCCATTGGTGAGTATTGCAAAAGAAACTGAGGTGATGCAAGCCATTATCCATTTTATAAATGGGACTTGAAATCCTAGGTGGGTGAGCAAAAGATGGATATATGCCCAGTTTACTCTATTAAAAGCCTTTGAAAGGTCGATATTCAGGATTGCTCCTTTTGATCTTGTGGTATTTAATCTCTGGAGACCTTCTTGTGCAACCCCTATTGCCTCATGGATTTGTCTTCCTTCAAGAAAGTCAAATTGTTCCTTAGAGATAGCTTTTGAAAGTAACGGTTTTAGTCTGCGGGCTATGATTTTGGAAATAATCTTGAAAATACAATTACAAAGGGAGTTAGGCCTGAAATCATCGAAAGTCTATGGATCATTTACCTTTGGTATGAGGGCTATAAAAGTGGAATTGAAGGGACCATGTATTCTACCATTTTTTCTTGATTCCTCGATTACCTTTAGTAGATCTTTGTTGAGAAGATCATAGAATCCCCTGAAGAATTCGATTGTCCACCCATCTGGGCTTGGGATTTTGTCCTTCTGGAAGCTTTGTAGGGTTTATTTTAGCCCGCCTTCTATGACTTCGACATACAAATCTTGGTTCCCTTTTTCATTTACAAAGGTTGGGAGGAATAAAGCCACCTTTATTATTTTTGCAATATTTATGTTCATGTCTTCTTTGAAGAGTGTCTAAAAGTGGTTTTTGCCCAAGTTTGCTAGTCCTTCAAAGGTTGTGCAGGGGGTGCCTTTCTGATCCTTTAGACTCCATATTGTGTTTTCATCTTTCCTTCCTTTTGCATAAGCTTGGAAGAATTTTGTGTTTTCATTCCCTTTTTCCAACCAAATAGCTCAGCTTTTCAATCTCCAAGTATTCTCTTGTTCCACGAGCAAGATTCTACGCCTTCCTACTAAGGTTTTTAATGTTTCGCGAGCTTCATCTACGAGAAACATCGTTTTTGGGTCTTCTTGGTAAAGTTTGAGTTTTTCCTCTATTTTTTGTAGTTCATGTTCCTCTGATTTTTATTTTGTTTTTGCCCAAGGAGTGACTAGTTTTTTTAACGTTTTGAGATTTGACGCAAACTGGATGTCTGTTGGAGATTACTCTGTATCTCTTAAGGTGGTCCAGTTTGTCCTAATTAGTTGTTGAAAGATTTCATCATTTATCCAAGAGGGGTTGAATTTGAAAGGAATTGTTGGTTTATTGGGAGTTCCTTCCAGTTCAAGCAAGACAAGTGAGTGATCTGATTCACCTCAACTTTCAATCCATTGACGAAATTGAAAAGGAAGCAATGCAACAGGTTCAGAGATCAAGAAACGATCCAATATTTTGGCAATGCGGGCTTCTCCCGCCCTCATATTCCTCCAGGTGGGTAAAATTTTTAGGGGAGCCACATCAATAAGACCATTTGAGGCCATCAAATGGCTGAAAAACCCTGTTTGGTTGTCTAGGTGGGCAGTTGGTCCCCATCTTTCTGCTTCCCCCAAGGAGAAGTTTAGGTCACCTACCAATATTAGTAGTTCATATTTCAATAGTTCTTTGGAAAACAGATTAACCCAGAAAGTGTTATGATCTATATGTGGCCCATAGACATTTATTATTTAGATCTCTTTTCCAAACCCTTCCAACAAGAAATCACCTCCTAAAACAGAGTCCATTGCCCAAGAGTTTAAGAGTTTTAGTCTTTGATATCTCCATCCGATGTCTAGGCCCCCTGATATTCCTTTGGGACTTTGACCCATGAAGGCCCAGCTTGGGAGGAGAGTAGAGAGCATTTTTGTCGCCAATTATTCGTCTGAGAGAGTTTCTTGAAGTAGTATGATTTATGGTTGGTTTTTCAACACCAACCTTTTGATTGCGAGTTTTTGGGGGGAACTCTCCAAACCCATGCAATTGTAGGTGAGGATCTTCATGGGTGAACCCTGTCAAGGGTTTTCGCTGCTCTAAGTGCCCCAATAATTGATTTTTGATGACCAGAGGCAATATCGACCAAAGCTCTGGATTGAGCCTCGTACAGATGTGAATTCCTTCCTCGACCCTTCTTTGTTTTCTAAATCTCAGGGTTTGGTCCCAGTCCTTTAAATTATGTGTTTGGAATGGAGACAATCATGTTGTAGAGTTGGTATCTGATGACAAAGTCTTTCGATTCTTCAGAGGACGATTCCTCGGGGGGTAGGGGGGAAAGAGTGACAGGCTCTGTGCCTTGTGAAGGAATAGAGGAGAAATAACGGATAGGGTAAGGATGAAGGATCGTGTGGGGAAGGATGGTTTGGAAAGCTAGAGGGGGGAGGGATCGGGGGGGAGGAGACCTCCATTCAAAACAGAAAAACTATAATCCTTAAAAAAAACAAATGTTGAGTGGGAAATAGTAATGTGCATACCTAGAAGGTTGTCGACTAGAAATTGAGGGATGGCCTTTGAGCTTGCTTTTGAAGCCGATCTCTCTCCTTCAACTGGGACTAGTGTCAGCCCGTCTTCTCCTTGCGTGCGTGGAACCTCCACTTCTTCAGCCCCCGTCGTTGCTTGGTCGCTGGTATTTCCCCCTATTGAGGACTCTGTAGAGGGTGAGATGGTATTTTTGGAGTTTTGCATCTCATTTTTCCTCTTGTTTTCGGCAGTGGGATGAGTTTTTTTGTGTCCCTTCGAGCTATATTTGCAATCCTTGATGATGTGTCCATATTCGTGGCACCTTCAGCAGTGGAAAGGGACTACTTCATAGTCTAGTATTTGCACCCTGGTTCTTCCCAAGTCTATTAAGTTTAGGTATTATTTTAAGCCTTCTCTTATGTTTAATAGGACTAGGATCCTTGCTACAACCATCTCCCCTAAATCTAGGAATCCCATATCTGCTGCTAGGAAATTGTTGGGTATGTGTTATATTCTTTGCATGTGTGTGTGTGGGTGCGTCAGATTCGACCACTGCGCCTGACCATCCCAAATTCCTCTTCTTTATGTGTCATGTGTGCTGGGCGCTTCCTAGGGGGGTCCCGGGGGGGGGGAGTATGGCTTCCCTTGGTTACGCGCAGTATTCGGGGCAGCGCCCCGAAATTTTTTTTTGTGCGGTTTTTGCTATTTTTAGCAGGTTTTGCTATTTTTAGAGGTTTTCTAAATTAATCCTGGATTAAGGGATTAAGGTTTTGGTAGCTACGGAATACCTAAAAAAATTGTATATATTGTATGGTGAATCGTGAAATTAATACAATGAAGAGTTAAAAAGGTGTCGCACCAAGGAAGGCTGGTTTTTCCCGGTTAAGGGTTTCCGGTGTAAATCTTTGTGTACTATGTGTATGAGCCATTGATTAATTTTTGTTTTGCTTAAGAATCTATATGAATTTCTTTACTTCACAGGTTTAAAACTTACAAAAATATCCTAAGTGATTCTCAATAGCTTGGAAGCACTTTTCATTCCAGAGGTGGGGGCGAAGTCCCGGTAATCGAACCCAAATGGGTACGGAGTCCAGTCTTTCATTATCCGCATCAAAGGTGGGGCTCCAGAGTTTCATAAGTATAGGGGAGGAGTCTATGAGCCAACTTTTTTAGAGGATTGATATGGCTTGAGATTTATCTGAGAAAGTAAGCATAAACCAACATCTGGATAGTCGGTTGATTTTTGGTGGCGGGTTTTATATCCCATCCCAAGTTGACACCGCCCAATATTTTAGCATTTTTTCGCTAAATTGACGACCATATGCTTTTCTAACGAGGGTTTTATACCCCATTTCTACTACTCCTGATAAGGTTAATTCGTCACCCGGAGTGAAGTCAAGATTTGAAGATGAGGAACCTACGCATTTTTTGTGTTTCTTGTGTCTTGCTCCGTCGGCTACCGTACGAAAATGGGTTTTTTGTTGTTGTGCGACATTATTTGTCCCTTCCCCCCTCCCCCAGAAGACTGAGACCCACTCACTAGAGTTTGTTGGTTGGATATTTGCAAAAATAAACCCTTCCTCCACCATTAACGAGTGGTCCTGAAAAAATACTTGTTCCTCGAAAGGGTATAGGTGAGTCGGAATCGAGCCGTGTTCTACAGGTACCCATTTTGTGATAGGCTGAGAAAACGTGGGTGATCCTAAACCTTGTAGGGTCGGCGAATGAAAATTTTTCTCAATTTAGGGGGAAAGTGGGAAACTTGGTATCGCAGGATTCAGAAAAGACCAGGAGAGGTTTGCAGGGGAGGAGGTGTAAGGGAGATTACAATGTAGGGGTGAAGGGAAGCCTTCGACTGGGAAGGAGGACGGGATCTCAGATTCTGAGAAAGTGGGAAGGGCCAAGGTTTGTGGTGAGGCGACCCTGAAATTTCTGGCTCCACCTAGACAAGGGAAGTCTTTTGAAGCCTGACCCAGAAAATTACCGAAGACACCTGAGAGTTGAGAGAAGAAGTCAGCGGTAAAACCCCACCCATCTGTTCTGAGGTTGTTTGATCTTGACCGCTAGATGTCACTAACCAAGGAAACGATTCTCCAGGCTTGGGTGAGTAGTCCACCATGTCATCATAGCTGGCCATGGTGGATTAGAATTCAGAGCAGAGAGAACCCAAGAGTGTTCACTTGTCCAGACCATCGCAAGAGGTTCCCATTGACCAAGAAGTTTTGCGGAGAGATCCTTGGTGTTTAATCTAAAAGATTAAACAGTTGAATTTTGTGTACGTCAGAACTGTCACTCATGTGACCTACGGCAAGTGCTTATCCATAGTTGTGGGCCGCAGAAGAAATGCAGGTCGCAATCCCACCTCTAGTTATCAGATGAAAGATAACCAATTTTGTGGGTTTTCTTAGAACTTGTGTACTAGTTTAAGATTTATTGGTCCATTGGATTTCCCAATTGAACTATTCCTAGTGAAGTTTAAATTGCATGCTTTCTAAATCATGCAGAAAATTGGAAGTTACAAGTACAAAACAACCAATTAAGATGATAGTCCTAGAAGGGTAAACTCACGAAAATGGTCATTTTTCCTATAATTTAGGACAACAATATATATGGTAGAAAATTTAGGCTAAAATAAGAATGAAAAGAGAATAAATAGACATCTATAACCAGGAAAGAAAATAGGGCTTTGAGGGTTATCCTAAGGGACCCCTAGACCTCCTGACCACTAACTATGGTTGAATATTCCTAGATCCTTCATAAAATCTGCACAAAATCACTTTAAAAAAGTCAAACACAATTATTAGTAAGTGAAAACCAGCAAGCTAAACCCAAGGAAGCAACAAGAAATACCTAGATAGCTAACATAAGAAGTATTTACTACTACCCCTCAACCCTTAACTAGCAAGAAAATAAGTCCAACAACTGAAAGGAGAACAAGTACAAACAAACACTTTCAAGAAAATTCAGCAGAGATTTTTTTTGTGACTAGTGGAATCGGCAACTAGTCGGGCATGTACTTGTGTGACACATGGTCTTGTTATTCGACTGCTACCACTATAACCTTCATATGTTCCCACGCTACCCCATATGTGACACACAAGGTAATTCAGGGTTTCAAACTAATGACTTCACATAACATAGTGCCTAAACAGTATACTCCATCGATGACTACCCTACACTCCAGGGGCCAATAGAGCTCTTTTTCTTTATTCAACAAGTCTCATTTTGTACAAAATATATCCTCTTATTTATAAATGAGAGGAGAGGAGAAGGTTGGGGTTAGGTCACAAGACACTTGTCACTTTTGGAAAAGTGACAAGTGGACCAACTATAAAGTGTTTTTCCTTATCCAAAAAGAAATCAAATCTAATTTGATTTGATAGTTTAATTACAATATTTAATTCCAAAAAGTAAATCATTCAAGACAAAACTTTTACAAAAATTCATTTGGGGAAAATGACAAAATTGTGTGCCACCCCATAATTTTCCTCGGGATTTGTGTCATCCCAATGGCATCTTGATTGTTGGAAATGTTTTGCAGTTGTAAATTAGGTGGCTTCATGGTGTCCAAGGCCATCAATGGTTATTGGATTCACTAGGATGAAGGCCCAAGGCTTGGCGAAAATTTAGGTTACTTTGAAGGGAAATGTCAGACAATTGATTTGGATAATTGGTTGGCATTGATTTCAACCCTTGGAGAGTGATATTGGAGATTGAAGTCAACCATTAGAGATTGATTTCAACCCTTGGAGAGGTCTAAATATTTTGGATAGTTGATTGTCATTTGTATGATCGAGATTGATGGTGAGTTAGTTAGGTGCATCTGAAGAATCATGCATGATGCCCCGACAGTGTGGTTTTGGCACCCGGATTTGAATGACGAATATGGACATGAAGGACAATGTAAATGTAGGAAAGACCCTCATAGATGGATATTATTCATCATTTCGTTTCCGGTGATATGTGGAACACCACGTGGTTCCTCACGATTAGGGAGATATGGCCTTGTAAAGTTGGAAGCCCCAAAGAGTGGTCAATAAGACCCTAGTTGGTTACATGTCTTGGTCAAAGGGTAAAGTGGTTGTAACAAGAAACCCCTAAAATAAGGAAAGAGGTTACCTAGAATTAATATAAATACACCTCAAAGAGTCTCTCATTGAAACACACACACTTACATTGAATATATATCTTGTGAATTTTATGGTTTATCTTTTGGAAAATCTATTAGTGAATCTAAAGTTGAATCGAACGTATCAATTCTGAGGCAGTGAAGGTATGAAGGAGCGAAAGTTTTAGAGTTGCAGAAAAATGACAACCCTAGTTTTCTGAGGTTATATGTGGGCTAACGAAGGACATGTCATGTATATATGTGGGTTGAAGAAGGACATGTAGCGTACATCCGTAAGATGAAGAAAGACAGGTCACATACATCTTCGGGCCGCAGACATAGAGAAGCACCAACATACATGAGTTGTAGTGGAGGAAAGCGCGTATCCACATGGTCAGTAGAAGAGCAAGTTGTGTATATGTAAAAGGGATTGTGAAAGGTTATGAAGGGATGTTGGTACCAGGTTGTTGAGGAATATGGAAGTGTTACAGGTCAGTTTACAGTACATCAAATCAGCTACAGGATCAGAAAATATTATCATAAGCCTAAAATTTCAATTAGAAGAGGCAAGAATGATAGAAGAAGTGGTGAGAATTCAGTTGAAGAAAAAGGAAGAAAATTACGAAGAGCTAGAATCTGAGATTGTTTCCTTAAGAAAGGGTTTGGATAAGTCAACTTATTAGTTGAACAGAAGCTTGAAGTTTGAAAGAGTACTGAAATATTAGATGATATCGTCAATTGTCAAAGGTCTCCATTCATTAAGACTAGTCTTGGATACGATGTTGTTGTTTCCTCCCTACCTACACCTAGCCTTGCTACAACCAAGGAAATGATATTTGTTGTAGGAGGAATTTAGATTGGTTTTCTAGAAGAGCCTAATATTGATTGTGTCAAACATAATGATAAGTTACATGCTCCTCACATGCGAGCAATTGAGCATGTTGTTACAAATGACATTGTTGTTGATATGTTGAGTTTTTCTACTCTTGTAAGTGAACCTAACCCTGATCCTACTTCCTATTATCAACCAACAAAAAAATATGTGCCCTATCATCATCCTCATCATAAAAATCAAAGGAATGGAAATCATGCTTTCAAATCATTGTAGAAGAGACATGAAAGTTAGAATTGTGGACCAATGTCGACTACCAGGATAGATTGTGGTTGGATTGATGGATGGTCATGGAATCATTTGACTAGATGTTTGAGGACTTCATATCATTGTGTATCATTGGTTGTACATTTTGTAACGCTTCTCTTACTTACTGGTGATTTCCTTGGAAGTGGTCGATTGGGAATTGACCTAACATGACAGTTGACTAGATTTTCGACTAGGTTGTCCATCAACTAGAAGTTTTGAAAAGAACCATTGTTGCTACTTATTGATCCCTTAGAAGGGTAATACTTGAAGTTGTTGATATGCGAACACAATTGATATATTCTTATTGACTCGATTATTTCTTGTTGAATCAACTTGGATTTGCTAATACCAATTCAACCATGTTCGACTGTTGTTGGAGATGTACTATTGCTTATGTTGGATACAAGGATTGTTTGGATTGACAGAGACTGATTATCTTGCGTTGTTTGTGACAATGTTCAAACTTCGTCAGGAGTGTTGTTGTATCATGTTTGAGAAATTTTTACCATTGAGGAATGCAATGTTGATGACATAAAAAGTGCAAGTGGAGGACGTTATATTCTGGCCAGCATGCATAAAATTTTCATTCAATATTTTGGACATTCCTTCTTCGGACCTTGAAGTATTTTTGACCACTAAGAATGAAATTTGACAACAACTCTACACATGTGTCTAAAGAAACCTCAGAAGCCTTTGTCAGCAGTGTATGGAACTTTGGGAGTTGGCATCATTTCATGTATCTACTGTGCAAAATAAAATACAAGTCCACATAAATATTATATACATTGTGACTAGCGTCGACCATGTTCAAGAAAGTGTTTTTGAAGGACAATTGGATGGTGGTTTGATGAAATTTAATCACTACCAAACCATAAACACACATGTGATATTGGAATATCCCTTAGAAGCTATGAAGGCACATAGCAGCTTGAATATTCAAAGCATGTGGATATGCGATAAGTTGTAGATGGACATTTTTTTAACAGCAACAGACCATTCATTTTTTAGCAGTAGATTGTGAGTAAATGTTGAAGGAAGCCAATCCTATCAATTGTGAATAGCTAATAGTACTATGATAGTGAAACATTTAGCAAGTATTTGGTAGATTTTTAATAAGTATCAAAAGGATCAATTCATGAGAGTGACAGTAAAATAGAGAAGACTCGGCAATTACAACAAGAAAAGATAATACATTCACAAGGGGGGCTACTTCAAAAAACTACAAGAGAAAGAAAAATCTTAGGGTGAGAAGCACAACAAAAGGAATTATGCATAAAAAGATGAATCATATTCCCATCAAGTACCACTTCCTAAGAAGAATGGGTAGACTAACTAAGTTTCAATATAGAATACATTGCCACCAAGGAACAAGTTGCAAATACTTTTACCAAACCCCTTCCCAAAGAAATATCTGAATATCTCAAACAGAAGTTGGGAGTGGTATCCTTCTCATATTATCAGTAAAGAAGCACAAATCAGGGGGATCATACCTTTTTCATTGATTTCAAATGGGGAGAATTACATATAGGGGAGAGTTGCAGAAAGGGGAATGAGAATTACAGATAGGGAGAGTGTTAAGCCCTAATGTTGGCTCATTACCCCTTAATTGGGGCATATTAGATTAGTAATGCTATTTTATTTATGTCGTATTTAGGCCATTAGTTGTAATTTAGATTAGTAATGTTAT
>JZKD02S1673887.1:668262-683766 GCA_000966675.3 Picea glauca
TATATATATATAGGGGGGGGGGCGGCTTATAGCCTCCTTCCAGTTGTAGCTGGAGAATTAGGAAGTTGGTGCTTCCTATGAATGAATTCTTGATATATATAAGAAAGCATTATGTGGTTTTCTCCCATTTGGGTTTCCACATAAATATTGGTGTATTATGTTCTTGATGTGATGTTGCTTATGGGGGGTGAATCAGTATGAGCACTTTATACCACTTTTAACCACAACATATAGAATAATAACCATATATGCATTCAAAACAACCACAAACCTAAATTTGTATGCCTTCATGGTGTATATATATACACTAGCTTTCCATTGCCTTTCATTTGGCTCAAATCGGGCTCTAAATGAGCGAGATATGGCCCTGGAAAGGTCACGTGAAAGCTCTAGTTGGAGGGATGATCAGGGAAAATTTTAAAATTAAGGGACAAATTCTGAGTGGGAAACCAGAATTGGCAAACTGCTACAGGTCTTCGTCCATGTATCTAAAATTTGTTTCTTTCGTTTGGCTCAATTTGGTCCCAAAGGCCCCCAATTAGGCCTCCTTTTGGCACATGTTTCCAAGACAAATAGGAGTCTTTGATGCTCAAGAATGCTTCACTGAAAATATGGCATTATTTTATAAATATGAATGCCATGGTTGATTTCTATGTTTCATCCCAGTCATTTCGATTATTCCTGGGCGAAAATCCACCTCCATATAAGGGAGATACAGAATTAGTTTCGACAATGACCTTTAGGGGAGGATATTAAATTTTTAATATATAGTTAGACTATATATAATCATATACATACAATTTTTTTTTATATTTAATATTTTTATTTTGTTTGTATTGATTATTTAATTTAAATAAGATTTTTTGTATAGAAAACCAAAGAAATAATAATCAAAAGAAATAAAACAAAAATAGTAAAATTAAAATTATATATATAATCGGATTATATAAAATAAAATTATATACACATTAATATTAACCCTCCATCCCTCGGGGTGTAGAATAGTCGGTGATGGAGTGTACTATTAAGATATTCCATTATGTGAAGTCACTAGTTCGAAACCCTTGACTAGCCATGTGTTCTATGTGAGGGGTCGCACTGGCATGCCTAGGTTTATAATGGTAGCAAGCAGATAACATGACCACATGGCATGCGATTACGTGCCTGACTATTTGTTGATTTTCCTATTCAAAAAAAATATCAACCCTCCCCCATACACATATACCAAAATTAAAAACCATAGCATTGAGCCCCCAATCAAGCCATATGATCAACACCATATAAAACCCATCCCCCATGTTTCAAAACCCTGCAAACCATATACAATTTAAAAAAAAAAAAACATTTTTTTTTTATTTCATTGAACCCTGACATGTGGTGGTCAGTGGTGGTTGATGGAGGGGTGGTGGTGGATAGACAATCACCCCACTCCTTTATCTTTCTATTTTATGTTGCAGGTTGTTGGACGCAAACCTATTCAGGGGAAAAGGATACTTTTGGGAAGAGAAGCAAGAAGGGAAGAAAGCACAGGTGGAAGGAAAAGCAGCACGTGCGAGGGAAGCATGCAAGGTGTTCATGCAAGGGAGACCTAATGATGTTAGGGTTAGGGTTTTTTCAATGTAATGTAATGATTGATGAGCCAAGAATATATATTAGTACTTAGGAGGTTTAGAAGAGGGGGGGGGGGTGCGAGGCGGATCAGACAGAGAGCTAAGGATAGAGGGAGAGTCCAGAAGTTGTAAGGTTTGTAAGAACTATACTATCCCGTAGAGAAGTTGTAAGCAACTCGGTCTCGAAGGTTAGATCGCAGGTTGAGGAGCCTGGTGCGATCTAGTCATCCTCACGGGGATCGGGGAGCCTGTTGATATTGTAAGATCCATGATTGTAAATACAGGCGGCATGACGTATTGCTAATACATAATAAAGATATTGAGAGTCAGATCTTTGTGGACGTAGCCCAGGAGGGGGTGAACCATGGTAACACTTGTGTTATGTGATTGAATGTATGCATATTTGTTGTTGTTAAGTATTGAATGCTAGATGAACGAGACTAGTTAAGATATGATACTCTACATGCATGAACGACTTCTTTAATCAAGAGGTTAGACTAAATAAATAAATATCACAAAGTATAACCACAGGTCCCCACTCATTCTCGGGTTGCAAGAACCCAAATATTGCAGCCACACATAGAGCTATCTCGGGTGAGACTCTGTAGTACACCCTGTGTACCACGTTGCCTTCTAGTTTACCAGGGGGGATGATAGTTTTAGAGGGATTTTGTTGGAAGCTTGTTAATTCTGAACTTGGGTCAATTTGTGACAGTAAGGAAAGATCAAAGTAGATAATTGATAAAGTAGAATAAAACCAACCAACAAATGGTTATGTTGTTGGTTGGTTGGAACATGATGGGACTGAGTGAATGAGACATGTTGAAGATGCGTCAAAAGAATGCCAGATCTGTCGACAAGATGTTAATAGAATGAGAAACTAAAAGGGGATGTTGAGACCGTGGAACCCAACGAAGGCAACGATAGAGAGCTAGTTGAAAACAAAGGAGCTGGAGTTTGTGCAGAAAGATAATAGAAACCCGAAGTTAACACCACACAAATATCTGGATAAGTACATATTCAGTGACTTGCGTGAAGTATTTTTCTTTAATTTCATGCATGTACTGCAGAAGTAGTTATCAAGGTTGAAAGACGACCATCCTACAAATCGGATTAGACAACTAGAGTGGAATCTTGTAGAGATCACATAGTTACAACAAGTTGACATTAAATTTATGCGTGCAATAGATTTTTTGTTAGACATCATTGTTGGAGGATTTATCACAAAATTTGCAGTAGATACAACGAAGTCTTATAGCACAACAGAGTAAGAGTTCTTGAAGGGACCTCAAGGTAGGTATATCGGATCACTATATACCTCTATTAACATATTACTATATAACAAAGGTGTAATGACAATGGCTCAGACAGCTAAACTTCTCTACGTGCATGGGGGAAGGGGGGAAGCACTGACAGGAGAAGGATAAATTGAGGGAGAAATGGATAAAGGAAAGAATAAATAGGCCTTCGACCCAATCATGATGGACGAAGACTAGATTAAGAAGATCATGGCAACAACTAAAGGAACGTATAGTGGAGTACCCTACCAATATAAGATGAACACTAAGAAGAGATCCATAGTCGCGAGGGAAGGATTGGCAAGTGATGAAGAAGAGGTAGAGGATCTATGGGTTGTGGAGAATATTGAGGAAATCCTATGCACGACATATGAGAGGAAGAAAATAGGTCCAAGAGCGGGAATAGAAGGCAACACTCCTATCCATATCATTGTCAGTGTGGAACCCATAAACCCATGTACGACTAATACACCAATAAGAACGCCACCATTTAGAAAACCAAATTTTGGGAGAAGGAAGACAGCAGGAAGTACATCTACATAGGGAACAACAACTGGGGGAGCCAGTTCAAGAAGAATTAGTCCAGTATCTACACCGTGCAGAGGTATTATTTCAACATTCAGGATGGTAGGACATGATCCCACCATCAGGTTACCAGAATTCAAAGGAGAGGCACCGGAGTACCCTAAGAAGCACTTGTTTATTTGTGAAAAGATCTGGGAAGAAAAACAGACCACATATGAGGACACAAAATTTGTGCAGTTAGCTATCACACTAGATTGGTACATGAGTTTAGCTACAAACAGTCTACCAGGGACAACCAGAATGATTGGACATATCAAAAAGCTATTTATAAATGAATTCTAGAAGCCTAGCTCAAAGGATCAATAATGAATGAGATGATAGAGGCTAGACAAAAACCAGGAGAATCTATGTGGGATATTGACCAGAGATTCAAACGATTGAAGGGAAAGCTAAAGTATGTCATGACAGATATGTAGCATAGGCATTTGTTTTTCAACTCACTGCTACCACACTTGAAATACCCTTTGCAACAACACAAGTTTCAGACTTGGGCAGAGGCTCTGTAGGCATCCCTCCAACTGGAAGAGAACCAATATCAGAAGACAGATCTAGCCATAGAGGAGCTGAAGGAAGATTTGAAGAACTTAACATTTCAGTTAAACCAGAAAAAAGGTAAGGAAAAAAGAGAAGTTGTTTGGTGTACCACATGTAGGACAGAAGGACACCATAAGAATGAATGCCCAACATTCATGCGGTACATGGCAATAGGACTGCCAAACCCCTTGCCAATAGGAGGACTATGGTGTGAGATATATAAGAAACAAGGGCATGATCCATATCACTGTCCAATGATGCATAAATACCAGACAGTACCTAAGAGTTCATATTGAAACTTTTGCAAGTCAGTAGGCCATGATGACAAATATTGCAAGACCATGGACCTGATGAGGGAAAGAACATCAAATTCTTATAGGGTGCAGCCAGAAATGATGATCGGGCAAGTTGCACCACAATTTAACCAAGTAACAGCCCCATATACCATTTTGCAACAACAATATAACACTACACAGCATCTATATAACATTGCATAGTCGTAGTACAATACCGCGCAACCACACTATAATCCAACGCAGTATAACCAAGCGCCCCAATACAATGCACCGCGAGGAGATCGAGTTGGCTACAGAGGTGCAAGAAGAGGAAGAGCATTCTTTGGAAGAGACAGAGGACCAGTGGTATGCCACAACTGTCAACAACCAGGACACTATGCAAGAGAATGTTCACTTCCACCTGCAACATGTCCCACATTATTGGGGAAGATCCAGGAAAAGAGAAATCAGAACAATCAGAATGTTCATTGCATTTCGACAGAAGCAAGGGATGACAGAAGAAACATCAACATAGTTACGCGTGGAGGAGATAAGACATGAAACGACCATTTAAGACAAGATCCAACACAACACCAATGGGTGAAGAAGAATGTTGAATCACAGGAGAAGTTTGATGCACAAAACGAAAAGGAGATATCCAAGCATGACAGACAAGAATTCGTGAAGCTAGACATTGCATCGACATCAACTGCGCATCATACTCAGAAAGTACCAACATATGATATGCCTCCATTGTTGGATCACACTAATGAAGCACAACCCCTAGGACAAGTAAGTATGATTAAGGATTTTCTGCAATCATGTGTTAAACTACTAAATGATCCATCATTTGTTAAAGTATTACAAAATATGTTAGAAAGATGTAGCAAAGAGACAGAGGGAAATCTAGAACAGAAAACAGTGAATCATCTGCATGCAAGGAAGAGAACAAACAAAGAATTCAGACTAAAGGCCAACATTGGAGATTTCAACATGGAAGATATTATACTGGATTTAGGATCCAAAGTAAATGTGTTACCCAAGAAGACATGGCAATGCATGGGAGAGCCCACATTAGGATATTCACATATTCAGCTGAAACTAGCAAATCAACACGAAGTTCTACCAATTGGAAGGCTAAAGGGGGTGATAGTATATCTTGATGGAGTGCGCACTAAAGCCAATTTTGAAGTGATAGAGATAGTGGATGGCACAACAACTTATCTGGAATTGCTTGGCTTGGATTGGGCATTTTAAAATCAGTCCATAATCAACTTAAAGACGAGGAATATGACGTTGAAGTCCAGAGAATATAGAGTCATTGCACCATTGGACCCACCAGAAGGGGAAAGGTTTGTAGAACCCATTTGTTTAGACCTAGAGGAAATTAACTAGTCGTACAGAATAACCGTGCAAGAAGAAGATTATGTGAATCCAACTGTAGATGGGATACTCAGTTGGAGAAGTATCACGACATGCGCATCGGAATCATATACAAGGTTGGAGAATTGGCAGCATAGGTTACATGAAGTCTCCACAAGATTATACGGAAGAATAGACCACGTAGTAAGATGGGTAGGTATAGAGATAAGAGAACCTCTCAGCTTCCATGGGGTGAATGACTTAGAATCATTATTAACAAGATACGAAGATGAAATGTTAGAAAATAAGAGGATCTTAGCTCTCGATATAGAACTCAAGGAAACACCTGCAAGATGGTGGGGTGTGCACAAAGAGACAATGAAGAATTGGTACCAATGTAAGCGGTTATTGTGCATCATATTTGGCACAGAAAAGGGAAGCAACCAACTATAAAAATATGGCGTGAAGGGGGCACCAGAAGAACACTTGGAGAAGTGTAGAACACTATGGAGGATGACACCACCAGAGGAATGGCCTCATCAATTTATTCACACATTAGAATAGATTCCAGCAAAATGGTATACAGACCAGGAACTGTGTAAAGGAACTACATACTGGACAATATTACAGCAGAATTTTATAGTCACTTTCTCATTTGAACATGAGAACCCCAACATAGACTCATCACTCAAACAAATTAGAGGGGAGATATTCATTAAATAACCAGAAGTTGAACTTATGACAGAAGATCAACAATAGAACAGACAGACAGTAAAAGAACTATTTTCATGCTACCATGTGCAGGAAGAGGCACCAAATGAAGATGACCTACGCAACATTTAGATAACAAAAGTTGAAGTTGAAATAGAGGTGGAAGTTCCACCTATGGAATCAAAAGTATTTATTGTGTCGATCAAGGTGAACAAAGTCAACTTTGGGACAGTTGAGAATCCCAAAATGGCCAACATTGGAGACTACTGGGATGAGAAAACAATAGAAATCATAACAGAGTTAATGCATGAGTACAACGACATGTTCCCAACAATGTTCATGGAAATGAAAGGCATAGTAGGAGAGCTAGGTGAAATGAATATACCTCTCATATATGAGGCAAGACTAATCATATAGAGACCCTATAGACTAAACCCAATATATAAGAAAAAAGTGAAAGCAGAAATTGACAGGATGTTGGACGTTGGAATCATAGAACCAGTGGATGAATCTGAATGGGTAATCCTTATGGTAGTTCAGAAGAAGAAGCAGGGAGGGATAAGGATATGTGTTGACCTAAGGAATTTGAATGATGCTTTCCTACATGACCCTTTCCCTACTCCTTTCACATATAAGGTGTTGGAGAACGTAGGAGGCCAAGACGCTTACTCATTCACCGATGGATTCTCAAGCTACCATCATATCAAGATAGCCCCAGAAGACAAGTATAAGACCACTTTTTCCACAGAATGGGGGTCCTACCAGTACACATTCATGCCTTTTGGACTGAAGAATGCACCAGTAATATTTTCCAGAGTAGTCATAGTTGCATTCAAAGAATTCATCCACCAGTTTCTAGAGGTATATTTCGATGATTGGATAGTCTATCGTTTGTTGAAATACCATGTAGAGGTGTTGAGGTTGATGTTAGAAAGATGTAGGCAGTGTCAAATATCGTAAACATCAAGAAGTTCGTATTTGGAACACCCTTTGGGATACTATTGGGCCATATTGTGTGAAAACAAGGCTTGCTAATAGATTATGCCAAGATTGCAGTAATTGTTAATATACCACCACCAAAATCAGTACGTCAGTTAAGAGAAACATTGGGACATACAGGATACTATAGGAAATTCATAAAAGGGTATGCGCAGATCACTGCGCCAATGGAGAAATTGTTGAGAAAAGATAGCAAGTTTCAGTGGAATGAGGACTAACAACAAGGATTGGACACTCTAAAAGAGAATATGGTAATTGTACCAATATTATTATTCCCAGATTGGGAAAATACATTCCATGTGCATGTAGATGCATCAACTATATCACTTGGAGCTATTCTAGCACAGCCAGGAACAGGGGAATTGGACCATCCTATAGAATTTGCTAGCAGAAAACTATCAGAGTCAGAGAAGAATTACAATACCACAGAAAGAGAAGGCTTAGCTATGGTCTATGAACTTCAGAAGTTCAAACATTACTTACTAGGAAAACATTTCAATATTTTTACAGATCATTCATCTCTCAAATACCTAGTCAATAAGCCAGTGTTGGGGGGGAGAATTTGTAGATAGTTACCATTGTTCCAGGAATTTGACTTCGAAGTGATAATCAAACCAGGGAAGTTGAATGCAAGACCGGATCACCTGTCAAGGATCACCAATGGAGAGGAACATATGAATCTAGCGGACAACTTTCCCAATGCACAGCTATTTTCAGTCCAAGTAGCTGATGAATATTTTTCTGTCATCATTCAATACTTGAGTACAGGGACTGCGCCACAATAATTCAACACTACATAGAAGAAAAATATGGTAGTCAGAGTTGTAGACTATCAATTGGTTGTAGGACACTTATACACAATGGGTGCAGACAACATCTTGAGAAGATGCATACTAGAACATGAAAGACCTAGGATTTTAACCAAGGCCCATGCGGGAATAACAAGAGGACATTATGCAGGAAAAGCTACCACGCAGAAGGTATTGCACATGGGACTATGGTGGTCGATTGTTCATAGAGATTCAAAGGAATACTGCCAGAGATGTGATGTATGTCACAGGGTTGGTAAACCCAATAGATGGGACGAGATGCCCCTAAGGAATAAGGCCACAAGTAACCTTACAAGTATTAAACAAAAGGGAAATATGCTTTGTGGGACCAATTAACCCACCAGCAAAGAGGTCAGGAGCAAGGTATATTATTACTGCGACATAGTACTTAACAAGATGGGAAGAAGCAACACCAGTAAAAGATTGCAGCACAGAGACAACAACACACTTTTTGTTTGAGTAAGTGATCACTGGATTTGGATGCCCAAGGATTTTGATGAGTGACCAAGGCACTCACTTCATTAACAACACTATTAAGGCTATGACTGAGGAGTTTGAAGTCTGTCATTAAAAGAGTACACCATATCATCCTCAAGCAAATGGAACCGTGGAAGCCTTTAATAAGATTCTGGAAAATGCACTGACAAAGATTTGCAATGTCAATAGGGACGATTGGGACTTGAAAATACCAGTATTATTGTGGGCATATAGGACCACATGTAAAAAATTGACACGGAAAACACCATTCAGATTGGTGTACGAACAAGAGGCAGTGGTGCCATTAGAATTTTTTGTACCTAGTTTGTGTGTAGCAGAAATTACCAACATGATAGAGCGAGGCAAGGTACAAGAAAGGCTAACTCAACTAATGCTCGTGGAAGAAGACATGATTCTAGTAGGGTTTCACCAAGAAGTATAGAAAGCAAAGGACAAAGCTTGGCATGATAGACATATCAAAAGGAAAATTTTCAAGGAGGGAGACCTAGTTTTGGTGTACGACAGTAAATCTCTTCAACACCTAGGAAAACTCAAAATGCATTGGTTGGGACCATATGAAGTAAAGATTGTCATAGATGGGGGAGATGTGCATTTGAAGGATTTGGGAGGAAAAAAACTCTAAAGAATGATCAATGGGAGTCGACTGAAACTGTATAGGAACAGTCGACCTCCTAGCACTTAAAAAAAATGTACCAGACAACACAGGACTACACGCAACAACAAAGGGGTTACCACTCCAGACACCAGAATACAGCAAGCAACTAGAATAGAGTTAGCGCGACAAAAATAAAATGTCCACGTGCACCGACGAAACAACATAGCGTGCACTTGGAAAACTTAGCGTGACGAAAAAAGGACCAACGGTCAGAAAAAGGAGGAAATTGGAAAAATTATGGTTACGGAAAAAAGGCGCCAATTGGCCGCGTCTATCAAAATTGAATGACAAGAAATTTTGAAGAGACATCGCATTGATCGTTCCAAATGGCGACGTCAAGGGAATTCAATGTCACGTATGCAGGAAGCACCAATTCATTTAAACCACAACTCAGGTAATTTCTCCGAGAAGGTTCACACCACTCACTATATAAGGAAGGCACGCGGGTAACAGAAGGGTTATTGTGAAATTGAGAAAGCACAAAGCGAGAGAGTATATAGAGCATAGGGTGATTTAGAAATATTTGTAGAGAGAAATAGCTCGACAGATATCCATATTAACCACCATGGCACCACCCAAGCTAGGTGCATTGAGCCAGGCTTGTAGAAGACCTCGAAGCAACCTCCGAGCACCATAGCAGCCACAGGGAATGGAACAGGAACCCGCACAGACTACTGAATTCGTCAACTTGTACGAAATTCCCTCACCCAATATGGAACTAGCAATCCCCTAACCCGTGGTGGAGGAAACCCAATAAACATCAGTAGTTGGCATGGACATTGATATGTCGGAAATGGGACAGGGCCAGCAAGCCAAGAACACAGACAATAATTCACACCCTAAACACCCTGAAGAGTCCCCAAGGGTAAATGGGACGGTCCCAAACCAGACAGAAGTGGTTGTGCCAGGAAAGTCACACAGAGTAGTGTCAGAGACACCATAGGAGGGTATAGTAGAAGATGTTACTGGCCGGCCAGAGGCATGTGCATAGGATAGAACAATGGAGGTTGGAACCTCGAGTCAGCCACCATAATGAAAGGGAAAATATCCCATAGCAAGATCATCGTGCAAACAGGATGCAACAACCATAGCCTTGTCATGCATTCCATAAGGAGTGCGCACCACGCCTAACCTATTAGGATGCGTGGAAAAACTATGCTACTTGGAACACAATGTGTCCGACGTGGACAAGTTCTTTGAATTGTCAAGGCAAGTCTACTTAGACAGTGTGGGTACAATACCCTTCGACGATCCAATTTTGCAACCGAAACAGTGGGCAGTCGGATTGGCCAACACTAGGATTCTAAATTTGGTGGATATCCCACATTTTGGAAGGGGATGCGACGTAAACAACTGTGTTAAGAAGCTGATGGAAGTCACCCACGGAGGGTACCTATGGGTGGAAGAGAATGTCTCTATAGACATAGAGCTCATTACTTTTATTACAAGGTTGCCATCTTGGGGGGAGAATCTCGCACAATACCTTGACGATAAGACAAAGGAGAAGGCGTTGGTGGAGGAGATGAAGAAGATGTATGGCATAGAGAGAGAGGGTCACGTGGAATCATCATCAAGCACATCAGTGACATAGCAACAAGGTTGGCCAAAAAACTCATGGCGTGCAAGTTTCTCAGGAAATGTTGCAAGGAGGAATTTCCTTTTGGGGTCGTCACGGCTACAAAAGAATGCACAGAGGGCACTATGCTCAGTTGGGTCCCATACTTGTTAAACATGTTCCTTGAGGACTGCAAAGACGCACAGGACCTGGGGACATAATTTCACTACTCTTGGCTACTCATCTTAATCTCTTTGATCGGATGGAAAGAGCCCTAGTACACATACTTTTGTGAGCAGACTAGTCATTGTTGTGCAACACGGTACACATTGTTGGGGAGAATTTTGAACCCCAAAGTCATAAGTACAAATACAAGCATGTTCACGGGGTATTACAATGACCTCAAATAAATCATTGCCAACACTTGTAGAATTACCCCAGAAGTGGTCGTGCAATACCGGGACATCATCAACTTCAAAGAGACCAGGCACACCATATGGATCCAAGCACGAAGGGATCCCGAGAATAAATGACTACAACTGTGATACTACGTCAAGGAAGAAGACGTAGAGATGGCCATCAAGGATTGGCATGATGACTAGAGAGTTCCAGTTCTGACTTAAGAGATGCCCACAGATAAGGAGGTTGATGCATGGCAAGATCATACACCCGCGTCGGAGATAAATTTGCACCCAAGAAGCCAAAGAAAATTCAAAATCCAGCACAACAAAAGAAAGGGGGTGTTTCAAAGAAAGGTACCCAGGCCAGGAAAATGGACACCACCGAGGCACCGAAAGAACAGGAAAAAGGAGATGAGATAGCACAATGAACCACATCAAGTGCTACCCAACAAGAATAAGGTCATACCAAGAGGTTGATCATACACATTGGGGGTGCGTGCAAAAAGGCCAAGGAGCACAAGAAGCCGCCATAGTATACAATCATTGAGGACGATGCGGCCCTCGTGGTCGAAAGAGTCTAGGACTGGGAAGCGAAGGAGTTTGAAGAATCCTAGCACCAAAGGGACTGAATTCAAGATGCGCTGGCCAACATAACGTAGGTCCTAGAGCATATTAGAGAAGCATAGAGGGTATAAAGAGGAGCAAATTCATTCCCCGCAACATTAGAAGCAAGAGTCGAGGCAGCGCAAAGAGAACATGGGAGGATCCAGATGATCATACAGGAGAGCCCGACTTTCCATGTTACACCCAACATGTTACGCATGGATGAGATTGTAGGTTGGACACCCTTGAAAGATCTGGTGCAAATACAGTTGGTAATGGGGAGGATACCAACTAAGGCACTATATAAACAACAAGTTAGTGTCGTGCAGGAGGTGCAGTCATGCACACTAACAGATGCAGTAGAATTGCTACACATAAAGAATAGGAAAGAGGATTTGGAGTTGGTGCTCAAGTAATTCAAGATCAATACCAAATATGAGAAATATCGCACAAATAGGCTCGAGCAGGGAGTGGTTGTAGCCTATGACAGAATTCCAAAAAGCAAGCAAATAGAGGCACCCATGACAACGCAAAAATTTGATCAGATTGTGCAAACAATTGATCAATGCAGGCAGGAGATTGAGAACCTCCAGGAACAACTCATTCCTACCACTCCCCCAGAGGTGAAGGAAAAAAGGAAGCAGGAAGCAGCCGGATAGATGGATGAAATGGAATGACAAGTCAGCGCAGCTATCGACTTGTTTGATAAAGAAACATAGCTATGGACAAAGTTGGAGGAAGATCAACGGGTCTAGTACTAGGACGAGGAAGAGGAAAAGATAAGTGTAGTTATCCAGGATCTCAAGTAGAGGCAGAAAATGATGAAGATCATCGAGCGCCGCAAAGGAGTACAAGACATGAAGAAGTTGCAAGCAGAGCTAATAGTTGTGAAAACATTGAAGAAGGATCGACAAGATCAAATGGAACCTCTCCAAGAGATAGAAGTGGAGGTCATTGTGCAAACAGAGGAGGAAAATAAGAACACGGCGCAAACACAGGCTGAGTGTGCAGAAATGATCAGCGAGGAGATCACAGTGCAAGTGTTGGATGCGCTCAGAGAAAATAACGCACAGGCTCAAACACAAGCAAGGGAACTCATAGACAAGTTCCATACTCTCGTAGGAGCTATTGAAGAAGCACGTAAAACATAGGTGTCTCAAGACGAGCCACGTGTCAGTGTTGGGGGCCTATTGGATGCAGACCTAGTCAGAGGGAAAGGCTATTTTTGGGAAGAGAAGCAATAAGGGAATAAAGGACAACTGGAAGGAAAAAAAGCACGTGCGAGGGAAGCATGTTAGATGTGCATGAAAGGGAGACATAATGATGTTAGGGTTAGGGGTTTTGCAATGTAATGTAATGGTTGATGAGCCAAGAATATATATAAGTAGTACTTAGGAGGTCTAGAAGAGGGGGGAACTGAGGTGGATCAGAGAGAGAGCTAAGAACAGAGGGAGAGTCTAGAATTTGTAAGGTTTGTAAGAACTATACTATCCCATAGAGAAGTTGTAAACAACTCGATCCTGAGGGTTAGATCGCAAGCTGAGGATCCAAGTGCAATCTAGTCGACCTCACAGGGACTGGGGAGCCTCTTGAGATTGTAAGATCCATGATTGTAAACACGTGTGGTGTGACGTATTGTTGAGAGATAATAAAGAGCTTGAGAGTCAGATCTTTATGGACGTAGCCTAGGAGGGGGTGAACCACAATAAAACTTATGTTATGTGATTGAATGTATGCATCTCTGTTGTTGTTAAGTATTGAATGCTATATGAATGAGACTAGTTAAGATATGATACTCTACATGTATGAATGACTGCTTTAATCAAGAGGTTAGACTAAATAAATAGAGATCACAAAGTATAACCACAGGTCTCCACTCATTCCTGGGCTGCAAGCACCTGAGTATTGCATCCACCCATAGATATATCTCGAGTAAGACTGTGCAGTACACCCTGTGTATTGTGTTACCTTCTGGTTTACCAGGGGGGTTGATAGTTTTAGAGGGGTTTTGTTGGAAGCTTGTTAAATCTGAACCTGGGTCAATCTATGACAATAAGGAAAGATCATAGTAGATAACTGATAAAGTAGAATAAAACAAACCAACACAGGCCGACAACGGGCAGAGGTAGAAGAGAGGAGGTGGCAGAGACACGCCAGTGGTAGACGAGGCCATGCATGCGGGCGATGGACAGGTGAGTAACCCAGACTAGGGATGGAAGATGTTGTTGGGCCCCAACAACCCCCTTCTTTATTTTTAATCAAAATCTAGGGTCCCTCCAAATTTTACTTGGATTCTTCAGTTTTTTTTCCCTTTGACTTAATTAAATTGGTATTGGTTTGCTTTGTTTTGAGGTTGGTTTGAGTTTATATTATTTTCTTTTGATTGGTTTGAATTTCATGAAATTCAAATGTCATTTCATTTTTTTTTCAACAGATTTTTTATGTTGATGGACGAGCTTCATAATTTGGGAGTTTGTTATTACTTCTTCCTTATTGAATTTATCTGCTATGAGAATGTCTTGGTTGAAGACATGGATTAATAACAATTATTTTACAAGAAGAAAGTTTATTGCGGAATCTTTTTTATGACATTTGTGCACGTTTGATCAAATTTGAATGAGGGAGAGACGAACATAGAAACATTAATTTAAACTAAAACATTAATGTTTATCAATTGTTTACTTTCATTTAAATTATGATTATGTTTTTGTCTTTTTCTCATTAGCAATCATTTTCACAAAATCATTTGGTAGGTTTAATTAATTAAATTCTTTTGTCAGTTTGCATCTCATTTCAAAATAAAATAAAATAAAAATTATCTATCATTTGTTTGATTTTGTGAAAACCCAAAATTAATATTTTTCTCCTCTCCATCAACTTGAAGCTTCTAGAATTTTAAGATCATATTTGAAAGGAAAATATAAACAATATTTGTTTAGAACTTATAGTTAATTTAAATTCATTTTAATTTTATTGTTATAGATTTTGTTTTATTCACAATTTTTAGGTTATTAATTTGGTTTATTTTTGTTTCACGGGTTTCTATTATCTTTTATTTTGTACGGATTTTATCATGGATTGATTTCATTATCTAAATACGTTCAAGATAATTGATCAAAAAATAATATTGGATTACATTATAAACAAAAGTGTAGAGGTTAAAGAAAGTACTTCCCGGAGCGCGAGGAGCGAGAGGACGAGTGGAGCGCGACCTAAGCAAAGATCAGCGCAGCAAGCAGTGAGCAGGGGTCCCCCAGCCATGGACGCTGGTGGGGGATCCATCCCCACCTCTCCCCCTTTGCCAGAGATTGATGCCTTCAGGAAACTGATGGCTGTAACATCCCGCTCTGGCGCACTGAGACCACTTATTCTTTGAGGACACTTGCTCGCAAGTGATCTGGACCCTTTTTATGTTAGACCTATGATGTTGATTATGATGTGATTGACAGATGATATGATGTGTTACTATTCATGTAGACGGGTGTTATTGACTCAGTTGATTGAGTGTGCAGGTTTGTGACCTTGAGGATGCGGAGGCATCGGTAGACCCCCTTGGACTCCGGACTGAGTCAGGGAGTGTGCTTTTGG
>JZKD02S1673890.1:0-11246 GCA_000966675.3 Picea glauca
ATGGATCAATAACTATAGTTGATAAGAAGAATTTGATCATAAATGTATTTCAATGACTCCCTTTATTACTACTAAAGACCTTATAAATGCACATTAGATGGTCATGCATGCTGTAAGAATGGGAATGATTGATCAAACGAGGGAATAAATGAGTATATATACTAATTCTTTTCCCTGGTCACCCTCTCAGCAAATATGTAACTATATGATGCCAGCACTTATGTGGCACTTCCAATGCAGACTCTGTTTAATTCACTCTCTCAATTGGGTTTAGTGAATGTGTCCACATGATATGTTGAGATGTTGTCAGCCAGTTGGGTCATTTGTTGTGTAGTTGGAGAGGTCAACTTGGTATGCTGTCCACAACAGTGTGACCTTGACATTGTTGATAGAGTTTGGTGGAACTGACCTAAACACTTGGTTAACTGATGAACTAATAGTCTCAGATTCTCTACATCTTGAAGACTGTGCAACCAACCTGATCAGATGGAAGATCCCAGCTACCTATTGTAGCCAATGAAAATGGATAAGGTGGTTCTGACCAGGTTGTATAAATAGATCAAACCAGGCCGAGAGAAAAAGTTTTGCTCCCAACCCAAGGTTTGTTGGTCTTGTGTGTGAAACTGAAAAGCCCTGCAACAAACGGTAGGTTGAAAACAACTCTGCCCCACAGGGAAAGGACTTAGGAGGAAAACTCCCAACTGTATCTATAGCGGAATAACAAGGTGAACAAGGAAAAGGCTGGAAATTCTTGTCACAAAAATTCTGCTCTGGGCAAATCACGGTCTTACTTTCATCAAAGTTAGAGCATAGAGGTGGCTGAAAATCTTCTCCGTAGAATAAATCCAAGTGCTCAAAAGAATGTCTCAAACCCTCCAGGATATGACCAAAATGTGTTAATTTTAATGACAAAATCAGCAAGCTAACAATTCTGTCATACACTTAGCAACCTAGAGATAACTGTCTTGCATGAACTCTGAAATGTCTAAAACCCACATTCAGAAATTTCCATAAGCAGAAATACACATTGCTAAGCAAATATGCAGCGGAAATAAACACAATGAACATCATTCAGTGACCCATGAACAACTCAGAAATTCAGCTTCAGGAAAATACATATCAACAGCGAAATCACAATTTCCAGCCAAGAAAAGTTCACTTACAACACACTAAAACAGTCTAAAAAATCTGCCTTGTAATTTGTGCCAAGTTTGTACTGTTGTATGACCCTCCCTTTACCTCAAAATCCGTGCACACAGTCAGCTGTACAGACTGTTCTGTACGGCCTAGAAACAACAAACAAAACCCTTGAATCAGCCTCGAAAACCGTGCCAAAGACTGCCTTGATTTGCGTGCCCTTTTTTCCCTTGCTGGACGGACTATATGGATTCGGACAGTACGGCCTCCCACAACAGAAAAATAACTCAGCAATGAAACAGATATGCTCCCTTGGGATTTGTGCCCACTTTGTCTTGGGAAATGTGCCCTCTATGCTGCCCTAATTTTCCTCTCTCAAGCCTACTCGAAAATTCTCTCTCAATCTCCTCCTCTTGTGTCTTGCACACTACCCAATGCATTCTTTTATAAATCTAAAAATGACCTTTTCCCTCCAAAGTGTCTTTTCACCTTCCCCAACCCTAAATCCAAAGGCCAAGATCTAATCTTGCCTTTTGCAAGATTAAGGGTTATGATTCATTCCCTCCAAAATGAATCGCTTAAAATATTAAAGTAATTTCACTTTATTACATAAGTGCACTTTATGAAAGAAAGTCACCTTAAAATTAGAAGGTACACTTTATTAAAAAGTCACTTTAATAAAAGAACCACTTTACAACTTTATAAAAACCCATTACAAAGTTAAGTGTCTAGAAGTGTCAACATAAGGTTACATCCACATACAAGAGTTAAGTGTCTAGAAGTGTCAACATAAGGTTACATCCACATACAAGACAAAACATGCGGAGTACCTCTCGAGTTAAAAAACACTCCCTCTTAGTGAGGGATGTACTCGCTTCCATCTCCATCATCTGGTCCCATCACACCGTGCTCAGTAGGAGCTCCCTCTGAACCTGGAGCTATCCTCAACACCTACACAGAACTTGAACTAGAAGATCTTCTCTTGAGAGCTACCTGGAACCCTGAGCTCCTTGGAGAATCCACTCCATCCCGAGCATTGGTTTGACCACACTGGCTGAGCCTCCTGCCAGTGCTTAGAAGAGACTCGCTCTCTTCTCTCGGAATGAAAGACTGAATCCTTGGGCCCACCGCAGTATCAAGAGCCTCATCATGCTCCTCATCCGACGCTGAATCATACACTGAAGGTTGTCCTCACAACATATACAACCTGTTCACCCGATCATCGATCAGCCGCAGTTCCATCGGGTTTGCTCCCTCCCTGTAAATAAAGACATGTTCCCTCTTGACAATGTGCAATATCCTACATCCTCCAAGGCTGAGACCGAGAGAAAGTTAACCCTCAACCCTAGAACAAAGAGAACTCCATCAAGCTCCAGGAATCCTCCATACTGGAGTTGGAATCTAACCCTTTCAACTCCACGTACAACTCGTGCCATACCACCTTCATTTACCGCTTGTCGGTCAGGACCTGTCTCTGTGATATTTAGGAATACTCGCCAAATTCTCGCCATGTGGCAAGAGGCTCCACTATCCACGATCCATCTGATATCACCTTCAAATCCTCCGCTACTGACACTGGAAACTAGGGTAACCAAAGAAAATTCCCTGTCGTACTTGGAAGCAAAGTCCTCCATAAATGTTGTAGCAGCTGTCTCAGGCCCCTCTGGTTCTTTCTTCTTTTTCTTCCTCTCATGACAATGAGAGGCAAGGTGCCCCAACTGGTTACAACAATAGCATTTGACTTTACTCAAGTCCCTCCTGGAACTTCCTTTCTTATTGCTCTTTGCAGTAAGAGCAACATTCTCATCAACTCCATCTATCTTCTGTCCACTGCTCTGAGATCCTTCCCGGATCTCCTCCTGAGTGAAATCATCCCACAGTCTGCTCCAATTTGGAAGATGGTCACGACCCGCCACACACTTCACGAAGACTTCCCATTCTTTGGTGAAGCCTTTCAAGGCTATCCTCACCAACTCTGAATCCGATATGACCTCTCCAACAAAAACCAACTCATCTTTTACTTGAGCTACCCGGGTAAGATAAGAAGAAACACTCTCCTCCTTACCCATCTTGGTATCATGCAGCTTAGCCTTCAAGGCCATCTTTCGATTTTCATTCTTTGCCTCAAATAAGTTCTTAAGTGCATCCCACATCTACTTGGTTGTCTTCTTCTCAGCCAAGTGTGGGATAAGGTGATCCTTCACCCCATCCAGAATAATCCTCTGAGCCTTGGCCTCCTTGACCTCATGCAAATCCAAAGCAACAGGATCTGCTGCGGGAGCCACAACAACAAAATTGACGTAGTTCCAAATCTTGTTCTCCTTGAGAACAACTGACATTTAGACCTTCCACTGCAAATAGTTGGAAATGCCATCCAACTGATCATCAAATCTATTGCATGCAACCATATTCCCTGTCACAACTCAAGGAAAACAATCACAAATTTTCTCTCTTCAACCTTGCCCAAAAATCTCACTGTTCACTGTCACTCAGAGCCCAAACTTTGATACCATGTAAATTTTAATGACATAATCAACAAGCTAACAATTCTGTCATACACTTAGCAACCTAGAGATAACTGTCTTGCATGAACTCTGAAATGTCTAAAACCCACATTCAAAAATTTCCATAAGCATAAATACACATTGCTAGGCAAATATGCAGTGGAAATAAACACAATGAACATCATTCAATAACCAATGAATAACTTAGAAATTTAGGCAAATGGCAGGGAAAACCCCAATGTGGGGAAACCCAATAAGAGAGAGAGAGAGATCTTATTATTCAGCTTCAGGAAAATACATATCAACAACAAAATCACAATTTCCAACCAAGAAAAGTCCACTTACAGCACACTAAAACAGTCCCAAAAATCTGCCTCGTAATTCGTGCCAAGTTTGTATTGTTGGATGACCCTCCCTGTACCTCGAAATCCGTGCACACAGTCATCTGTATAGAATGTTCTGTATGACCCATAATCAACAAGAAAAACCCTTGAATCAACCTCGAAAATCGTGCCAAAGATTGCCTCGATTTGCATGCCCTTTTCCCCTTGATGTATGGATCCGTACAGTATGGCCTGCCACAACAGAAAAATAACTCAGCAATGAAATAAATATGCTCCCTTGGGATTTGTGCCCACTTTGTCTTGGGAAATGTGCTCTCTATGCTGCCCTAATTTTCCTCTCTCAGGCCTACTCGAAAATTCTCTCTCAATCTCCTCCTCTTGTGTCTTGCACACTACCCAATGCATTCTTTTATAAATCTGAAAATGACCTTTTCCCTCCAAGGTGTCTTTTCACCTTCCCCAACCCTAAATCCAAAGGCCAAGATCTAATCTTGCCTTTTGCAAAATCAAGGGTTATGATTCATTCCTTCCAAAATTAATCCCTTAAAATATTAAAGTAATTTCACTTTATTACATAAGTGCACTTTATGAAATAAAGTCACTTCAAAGTTAGAAGGTACACTTTATTAAAAAGTCACTTTAATAAAAGAACCACTTTACAACTTTATAAAAACCCATTACAAAGTTAAGTGTCTAGTAGTGTCAACATAAGGTTACATCCGCATACAAGACAAAACATGCGGAGTACTTCCCGAGCTAAGAAGCTAACAAAATGCTGCAATAAGTCATCCTTAGGTGATCGGAATAAATCTGTAATCATGTCATCTTCATGTTGCCACAGATCTAAATCATTAGCAATCACACATGGTTGTTCTAAAGGCAACAATTGAAAACGACCTTCAATGTCATAAATGGGATCTCCATTAAGACCAAAACAAATAACATCCCATCTACTTCTCCCAACATGTATAAAGTCATCAATATTGTCAATTACATCACCACCTTTATTATATCATGAAGGGTCTAATGTATCCAAGGGTTCCTCTAACAACTCTTCACTTTTCGAATCATGAAATGAAGCAACATCAAAGACTTGGAAAGGAGTATAGCTCACCATGTTCTCTTTTTCATGTGTAGGAGGAATGGAAGCTTGGATGACTTCATCAAATAGAGGAGAAAATACCGGCTCTTCGTCTTCATGAGGAGCCGCTTCGTGGATTAAGTCTTTAACATGGTGTGTTTCATCAAAGTGTTCTTCAACATATTCACAACGCAACTCATGCTCTACTTCATGTATTTGGTGATCTTCTTCATGATTCACCCCTTCAGGTTCTCGTTCTTCAATTAAACCTCCATTGTCTTCAATGGAATCATGGGGTGATTCTTGCTCCTCTTCAAGGGGTTGGTAACACTCTTCATAAACTTCTTCCTTAGGTTCTTCCCTTGGAGATGTGTGATCTTCAAGATTCTCATCCAAGGCATGCTGAAGATATGGAGGTTTCTCATCTTTTGCTTGATCGTTTGGAGGGATAATCTCGTCAAGGTTTGTAGCTTCTTCCGAATCGTCCCATTCTTCCTTGTCTACGTTATGCTCCAATATCTTAGATAAAACCCAAGGTTGATCATATTTCTCTCGTATGCTAGCACATTGTGTCTTCACTCGGAAATATGCTTTAGCAAGCTCTTCCTCTACTGAAATTTCGAGACATTGCTCATACCTCTCCACTATGAGGTCATGCTCATATCGTCTTTGTGCACAAAGGCCAATCAATAGACATATATCTTTGCAGCAATCAACAAATTCCTTGCAAAACTTCTTATCTTCTCTAACGCTTTCCTTCAACCTTTGGGGAGAAGTCTTCACACTGTTCTGGTTCTTCTTCATCCTCCTCAACAAGTGGAGCAACTATCAATCTATTGTCTTTATCATAAGGATGAATATTCCCAACAAAGTCTTCTTCTTGCGCATGGTGTGCTTCCCTAAGGTCTTCTGCAAGATGGTTAGGGAAGAAAGCTTCTTCTTCAAGGGCTGTTGCGAGGTTCTTGAAGAGTGCCCTCATATGTCTGAGATTGTGGGTTCCCATACTCAAGAAATCTACTAATGAGGTCTATGAGAGAAGATATGGCTTTTGGTTTGCAACAATCTTTGACCCATTCTTGTACATCAAAAGATAGAGAACATATAAACCGTATTATCTGTATATCCTCATGTTCCCCCATCCCCTGTATGTAGTCTATGAACTTTACAACATGAGTAATAACCAATCCTTTAAATCGTGGAAAGTTCTCTGACCATCCTTCCTTAAACTTGTTTGGGTATCCAGGGATGCTTTCAAAATCAATAGAAGGAAACACTTCAAGAAAAGGAAAGGATGCCATAATTCCATTACTTGGTAAACATAGACTTCAAAATGTATCAATGGAGTTGCCAGATGGTCCTTCTAGGATCATCAGAAGAAGGTGAGGGATTCTACCTTCAGTGGAGTTGTTAGGTAAACTTTGAGATAAGGGCTCCGGGATAAGTTTACCAAAAGATGTCATAGGGAGAATGACTCAAGCTTCCACGACAACAACGCCAAAATGTTATCACAGGATTTGTACTTGTGCAAATCCCTCCACAAGATCCAAATCTTGTGTAACTACGGAAGAATCTACCACTATCACCTAAGTAGAGACTTCCCTTGTTTTAGTGATGGAAGAGGTCCACCACAAGGGAGGCTTCCCTGGTGACCTCAAGGGATCAAATAGCAAGAATTAGCCAAGCATACCGCCCCTTGTCTTGGTCACCTGTTAGTTAGGTGTAGGTCTAGGAGAGCGGTGAAGGATAACGCGATAGTTGTTGTACCTGTACGAGACAATACACAACTTGCAGCATATATAGACAACTATCAAGTTATAGAGTGCAAAAATAGCTCTTTAGACACTAGACAAGTAAAATTTGCTATGGTTGTTGCAAATTACAACAACAAACCAGTCTTATAACAACATTAACTATTTTGCGACAGCAGCAAGATAAACTGCTAAAAAATGTAGCAATTTAGCATGAAAAGTAAGCATTCATCAAGCATAAAATTATCCAATTGCTAGAAGTAATTTCTGAACAAGTTAAGCCACTTATAGCTGAGTGTATACAACAATTTAATGTAGTTTTAATTTCTGAACAAGTTAAGCCACTTATAGATGAGTGTATGCAGCAATTTAATGTAGTTTTCAGTGGATGTAGCAATTTTTTGTAACAACAACAAGAAATACTCAGTTTGCTAGAGTTAGGGTTATTAGTAATGTTAGTAGGATATTTGATAGTGTGAAAAAATTAATTTTAACAATTACTTTAACCACAATAACACTCCTAGATCGGTGTCGTTGTCCTCTAGGTCTTGAGTCTCAAATGCATTAGCTTGAAGATTGATCTAGATAAATCAAGAAGGGTAAAGCCTAAACCCTAAGGTGCAAACACACTTGGGCCTTAGGTCTTAGGCTTTAAGGAAAAGGTACCTAGGTTGCAAACACACTTGGGCCCTAGGTGCCGTTTTTCCCTTCTCCTAGCTTCACTTAGGTTAAGGATCAAAGTCTAGGGTTAAAACCCTAAAGTGCAAGAACTTTTGGGCCTTAGGCTTTTAACCCTAGCAAGGATGCTTCACACACTTGGACAAATAAAACTTTGTGAGGGAAAGAAACACTTATGTTTCTCTCTCAGGGTTTCAATAAGACAAGAATACTTGCAACAAGAAAGTAATTCAACCATTAGCATTAACAAGATACAGAAAATTGCAGAAAATTACTTACCTCCTCCAAGAATGAAGAGCTTCAAACCCTAATTGTAGAAGTTATCCATCCAAATGACTAACCATCCACAAAAACCCTCCTTCAAGCATAGCGCATAAGAGAAAAGATACCAAGAGGGGTTGAAATAGCAAAAATTTCAAAAGTGTTCCCCACACAAGTGTGAGGGAAAGTGATCATTTGATTTAATGTAGCTCTAGCCTTCTTATATGAGGCCAAACATAGCGCTTTTTCCACATAACAAGTCAAAATTTAATAATAAATGGGGCCGACCCCTCAAGTAACCTTTACAAAATGCTAAAATGCAAACAATACATCATTAATGCCACACGTGTGGTGACGTCAAGCCTTCCAAGGCTAGGAGAGGGCCTTCCAAGGCCATGTGGCATCATCCCAAGGTGGAGTAATGGCAATAGTTAGTCTCCTCATCCATGGTCATGCCAAATCATCACTGGTACCCTAAGTGTCCATCAAATCCTAACACCATCAAACCCTAGAAGATGACATCATCTGCAGATGGAGCCCAACATCAAGAATCTAGCTCACTACGTGAAGGGTAAAGGAGGCTGCATCTCATCTCTGGTTGGTATCTAACTGTCTACTGTTGTAATGTTCTCGATCCAGTGAATAATAAGCCCTAGGGTACTCTGCCCAGCTTGTGGGATTTCCGCCCATCTGTGTGTCATCATGACTAAATCTACTCAAACCAAGCTCATTTGTCCATCGTCCAAGGTTTTGAGGATGTGAGAGCTCATGTAAGAAGGTGTCAAGTCACTGGAGGACTCACTGAGCTACATCTTACGAGCCAAAGTCCTACAATAAGGGCACAACGCCCAGGACGTCCCTCAAAGAACCATGTCAGGGTCATCCAAAACAAAGCAGAATATAAGACAAGGTAAATCAATGTTCATAAGAGATATTAGTCCTTAAATCATGCAAAGTAAGCTTGCTATAGCACAAGTTGTAGGTTGGGAAAAGCCCGACCCAACCACCAATTGGCGACAACGTAGAGAGCACCTACCCATTGTCACCTTAGGCAGGTGTTCTCGTCACTTTAGAGGTGAGGTAGTCACCTCAAGGGGGGAATCCCGATGACCCTAGGGGGGATTGAGATGAAAAATGAGATGTATGGATGGATGCCCCTAAGTGTCAATTCTAAATGGCAGGGGGAACTTGGAAAAGAGTCTAGGGAAAGGTTTATGGTTGCCAATGCTTTGAGTGATCTTGCTGAGAGAAGAATACCTGCCTGAGACACAAGGAAAACCAAGTATATGATATAATATGTTAGCTGGACAAGCAAGTTAAGCTTGTTGTTCCTAATTGCAACAATACTCAGTGATATATATCAGCATATAAAAGACAATAAGGGCTGCAAAATAAGTGCTAAAAGTCTAAATGAATAAGCAAGAGACAAGCTAGTGAAGACTAGCTTAACTCAACAATGATAAAGCAAGACTTTAGCATAAAAGCAAGGTGGCAACAAAACCTTACTGCAGTGATATTTGTCAGCCTTGTGGCTGTAGCAAACCAAGCCTTATAACAGAAAAATCAATCAATGAAAATCACTTCTAACTAGCTCAAAAAGTGCGCTAGGGTTAGTAGTTTGTTAGGGCAAAGTTGTAGCCAATTCCTAGGGTTAGTTTAGGATTTATTTAGGGTTAGAGAGTTAGTTTTCTGCAGCCCTAATCGATGCAGGTTAGTTTTGTAACAACAAGAAGTTATAGTGTGTAATGTCCCGAATTTTGGACATTATTATATTACAGAGTGTTATGCTGACCAGAGTAGCTAGATGGGTGTGACAACGAGTTCAAGAGATATTGAGGGGTTTTATTGGGCCCGACTTGCATTGTTCATCATATTTCATCATCAAGATCCATTTCGCACAGCTTGGCTTTGGTTCCGTTGCATTATGATGTTTTCTGTAATTTTGAGTTATTTTGGGTTATAATTTAATTAAATTCACTAAGAAGGTCGTATTGGGCATAATACTTGGAGAAACCTCTTAGTGTAATAACTCATCAGAATCGGGAGGAAGAGCACTAAAGGATAAGATGATGAGAAGTGACTTTCAGTGGCCGGAGAAGCCATCAAGAGAGATAAATCACTTTTTAGAGGTAAAATGGTTAATTAATTAAGGAATAATAAAATAATATAAAAGTGACTTGGAGAGAAAAGGTGAACAGGGGGTATAAAAGAGAGATAGGGGCCTCTATTCTCTCATTATGTTGATTATCATTTTGATCTTTGGCTTCTTGCTAGAGAGCCCATGCACTTGGGAGTTTTGAGGGTTTTGACTGAACAAACCCTAAAGATCAGCTCGGTGGTGAAAGATCCCACCCAACTTGGTCCAAGCTTGGTCATGGAGGTGAAATATCCCTCCCTCACCATTCTACATCAGTTCTATTCAGTTACAAGAGCTCTTGAGGCAGCAAGGTGCATTTATGGAGCATTTCTGCATAGCTAGCGCGCGCCCATCTTGAGAGAGCGGTTCGATTTGCTCAGAGGAGACTAGATCTTCAGGGGATCTCATTCTAGGGTTGTTAGCCATCACCCTAGCGCCCTTTTACAACATTGTGTGAGTGGATTCATCAGGCAATTCATCCTATCACTTAGGAGGGCATGATTCTCTTCAGGGGGGCGCATTGTGCATAGTGGATCTTGTGAGTTGGAGAGGGAGATCACTCCCAATTGCTTGGAGGTTCATTAGAGGGTTTCTCTAACCCTCGATCTACATTTTGGCACTTGGTTTCAGTGGATTAGAGGCCATACCCTTGGAGGCCTATTTCTAGGTTTGCTACAACCAGCGAGGGGCACACTGTGCTAGGGAGATCATCACATTTCAGCTGGGTATGAGTTGGATCTTCTATATTTTGGGTGCACAACTTGAGGAGGCTTTTGGAAGCCCCTGGATCTTCATCTCTACCTTGTATCTTGGAGGCATTGTTAGCCATACACTCCATTCTCTTATTTGTATTCCAGATCTGCTCCATTTTGTGTGAGGTCAGATATATATTATTAATAAATCAGATCTGAAGTATTTGTGGCTATTTCTTGTGCTATTTGTCTTTCATCTTGTTGAGTACATTCCACTGTTACATTGCTATCATTTACTTGCTACAAACACACAAAGAACCATCATTATAAACCCCAGCGCAACCTAAGAGACTAAAATCAACAGTGTTTGACAAAATGCCACAACCAGAAAACACATAAAACACAATAAAAACACAATGTTCCAATTAGATCTGGTTGGAAACATTACATAGTGCGTGAAAGAGGATGCCTCAATGAGGCAAGAGAGCCTAGGGCTCGAGGAACAACGACCAAGTGAGAGAAATTTAAAACTTCAACTTTTCACGTTTACCAATGCAAAGTTTTATTTCTCCAATGCAACGACTAGTGCCTTTGATTATGGGTTAATGGGGTCAAGAGAAAAGAGCTAAGGCTACTACCTCCTTGGGGGTATAAATCCTCTTAT
>JZKD02S1673890.1:11718-28692 GCA_000966675.3 Picea glauca
GGGGGGGGGGTTAGGTGATGTAAAGTGGTAAGTATGGATGAGAACGGTATGATGGCTCTTCAAGGGAGTTCCTAGTAGCAAACCCATTCCCGAGGAAGACCACTTACTAGGGCACAATGTCAACAACCAAGGTGAAACGGGGCAAAAGGCATAATGTCCAAGCATATGTCATGAAATCTAAAGCAGTCTAAGATACAACATACTTAAAATGCCTCAAATATTGAAATGACAGTCACCATAATGCTTGACTTGTACCTCATGGAGCAAAGGCTCAGTGCCTCTTGGAAGCCAACTGGTGTGGTGGATGTCATCTGAAAATCCTGACCTCTGTGGTGGTAAGAAGGGTCTCCATTTGTGCAAGTGGATACTGCTAGTCATGTAGTCTCGTGGCACTCCATATCTGCAACCTGAAGGCCTCGAGACATAATCTCCTTAGTTATCCCACAAAATGGGGATAACAAAGCCGTTACTTAAGATATAAGCCATGTAAACAATTCACCTCAATATCCCCTTCAAGCATCACATTGGCTCAGGACCTCAAGTGAGTTGGCAAGTTTGAATGTGGGAGGGCCTTCATCCAACCCTATTAGGTGTACCAACCAAGACAGGAAATAAAAGACCCAATTAGAGGGATACGTCCCGAGGGAAACAATGAAAGAAAGAAACCCTTCAAGAGTAAGTGTGATAGTGATATGTATTATGGCTTACTTCATGGCTTATGGTGTCATTAAATCCATTTCTATGAGCGCCTTTGTAGAGGGAGTGCTTGTTGCATGAGATATCGTTTCCTCGATACTTTTTGCATCCCAAACCCCTTAATTGCCTTTTGATACCCATTTTTATTTTGCAAGTCCCCTTTACAGGTTTCAAGCTTTATTCTTTCATTTTCTTATTGGGATATGGTCGTGTTATAATTGTGCATTCAGTGCATCAGGACAAGGGGCAATTACCATTATAGGGGGTAGAGCTCAAGCTTTCCTGTGGCTTTTATAGGTGGCCTTTATCATAAGGCAACTAACACAGTTTCCCAAGCCAATGATCCATTAACCAACTTCAACCAATGATCCTCATCTACATGCCCAACAAATTATGTACAACACTTCGTATGAAAGAAAGACTAACATAGCTCATGGTGATGCTGGCTTACCATCTCCCATACATCGAGTTGTCTGGATGTGATGAACCTTGCTTGATTTGTAGCTGTAAGAGACAAATGAGGGGTGCTGCTGAGCTGCCATTTGTGGACACGCTGATCATCATCATGGTCGAGATTATTGTCTCCGTAGAGGGCCTTGAGACACGATCTCCTTTACTCACCCCTAGACATGGGGGGATAACAAGACCCACCTTTATAACATTGTTTGAGTGTAGCACCTTTAAGGGCCCCTTAAAATACATTTGTTCATCATTTAACAAGTTAAGGCTTATTGTGGCATGTATAACAACTCCATTTGTCCCTACCATTCATAAATTGCTTTCTTGGCTTGACCTCTTGACTCCATTGGCCCCAATATTGGATAGGCAATAGTCCCTTATCATCCATCACCCCTTTGCTCTCCTAGGATATGCTCAAATATAGTAAGATGACCAAGTAAATGCATGTGATGTTCCACCTTCCCCCTTCAAGTGTGAAAAGGAAGCCAATGAAGCAGGGTACCCAAGCTATTAACATTCATCTGGATAAATTAGATTACTTTAACCATTGAACAATTAAATCAACCTCAACATATGTGCATAAAGGTTAATGCTTAAACATAACCATAGTCCCCCTCTAATTAGTCACCAAGAAATTAAATCACCATGAACATGTGTACCAATGGGGGGTGCACTCTAATAAAGTGTTGTACCATGTAAATAAAAGATGTTATCCCTAGGGAAACCCCACTAAGATAACAACAAAACATAAATCCCAACCTAAGGTACACCACCACCAAGGGATTGTTACATCAAAAGTAATTATCCAACCTTAGGAAAAAGGTTCGATCACCATCAAATTGTATATAGTACTCCCCTTCTAACTCAAACTTAGGAAATAACACATCAATGAGGGTACTAACATCATTAAACACATTTCTCCTTGGGTGATGTCTAGCAAATGTTACATCATACAGTTAAATCCCACATAGGCAAGATGAATCATCCCACCATAACAACATCATAAAAGGAGGGGACATAAAGAAGTGCTAACCATCCAATCATCATAGATGTTCCTCATCATACATCCAACACATGAGGACCATGTAGAACACCCCATCCTAGAGACACCAACATCATACATCAACCCACCAACCCATACTTGGTGTGTACTTGGGGGCAAGTGAGAGTTAAGGTGCTATCACCTAATCCTCAACTCCTCCATCTAGGCCAATTCCTAGCGAAACCAAGGGGGGTAGTCCCTAACAAATATACTAAGGCTTTGAAATAAGCTAAGTAAAAATGAAATCTAGGAGTTTATTATTCTTTTAAACCATCAACCATACACTGATAAAACATGAAGTAAACATTCACCACGATATATAATCAAATAAGCATATACTTGCATCAAAAGGATACTGAGAAACAATTGTTAGATGCAAGTTTCATTTAAATTACATAGATAACCGAATTGAAAAATGAAGCCTGTGGCTTTGCTGAGTGTGAAAAATTGAGACCAGTGCTTTAAAGTGAATCGTGGGCAATGTAGTTCGCGTGTTTTATTAGGATAAATTGATGTTTACTTAATGATATGGTTTGGGCCTCCTTGGAGGTTAACTCTTTGTTTGGAAACTTGCGGAGAGCTTTACCGAAACCCAATGGTCTCACCAGTAAAACTCACTCAAAGTGCTGGATGTCCAAAACGGGTGGGAAGTCAGGTCCCAAGAGGGCCCGCCTTATTTCGCAGGTCACTTCAAGGCGTTTTCCCGTGCATTAAGTTAACTACTTTAGAGGTTTTCCTAATTAAACTATCAACCACTGACCAATACATCGTGTATGAAACTTACTTCCAGCAGATCGAGACTAGCTCGCAACTGGAAGGGTCAGGAACTGCACTATGAGCTGAGGGAAATTTGTTTATTTTATAACAAGTAAAATAAATCACTGAATTGAAATGTGAGACTAATTACTAATTCACACTGACCAGGCCTCTTGCGAGGAGATGAGGGGATGGTTTATTTGCCAAATTGAAAATGCGGAAAATAAAGCTAAACTAGCAATTAAGTGTTACTTTCCAAATTGAAATCTAATCTAAGTTGATTGCAGTGCTTTGTGATGGATTAAGGATTACCTTAGCTTACTTTAGTTATGAAAACCAACTCTAAGCTAAAAAATTGCAAAAATTGACACCACCACCGAAAACGCCGTTCCCCCCAGGGGGAATGAAAAGCAAGAGCTTGTAGTCCCACTGATTTTATTAAAGATTTGCACGAGACTTTATGGAAGTGACTTGTGACCATTCATTAGGGGGGTCACAAGTCTTTCAATGCTTTACAAGAGTTTATTGAGTAAAAGGGGTGCTCCCGGGGGTCTCGGATGCTCCTAATCCGCCCGAAACGGACAAAGTTTCTTCCTATCTGTTTGTCAACTTGCACAAAACAATGAACAAACGATAGTAGAAAATGCCCAAAAACACTTTGGAAGTGTCTTGGGTTATTAGTTGCAATCTACAAAATTTTCTAAGTTAAATTCTACAAAATTCGGCAAAAGGAACTCAAGCTAGAAAGCTAGTTTCCTTAAGGTCTTTTGTGGCTGTTCTAAAACAGAAATGTTTAGAGCACTTAGATGCTGGATTGAACAATGAAAACACTTGGAAAATTACTAGCCTTTAACCCTCTAAAAATTTAAGAAATTTTAGAGCAAAAGGACTATCTCCCTATGCTAGATCTAGATTCTTATAATAGCAATTTAAAGAGAAGAAATCAGATCTAAGCTATCACTTGCATGCATGAAAGAACTTATGATTTAGATAAATAAACTAGATCTAAACATGCTTGCATATATATAAAAATAACCAATGAATTTTGCTTTTCAAGAGAGAGAGAGAGAGAGAGAGAGAGAGAGAGAGAGAGAGAGCAAACTTGTGCTTGGAATGTGTTGGGCAATGGAGTCCTTTTTGATGAATTATGGAGGGATCTTCTTCAAAGGACTTGGAAGAGAGGAAGAGTCAAGCTAGATCATCCACTTCTCCAAGTTGAGGTACCAATAACTTCGGTTACTTACAAAAGGGGTTAGAATATGGTATCACCTACAAGAGAGATCTTACAATACAATATGTTAAACCAACCAAATATTGTATCTAAAACCACTCAAGTACATAAATAGCGAGATAACTAATCAAACTAGCTTAGCAATCTTACCCTATTGAGTAATAGTACTCCTAAAAGGCCACATTGACCAAAATATCAAAGCAATAAGCAACAAAATGATATCACCTCATACATACAGTATCCACACACTTGGCCAATCCACCAATTTGACCTCCAAAGTCTTCTTTTTATTCCAAAATGAGAAAGAGTGTTACAATAGCAATAGTACACAAGCAATTTCTTCCCAAGCTCCAACTAGCTAACAATGGGAGAAATGCTTCAATATATAGCATAAGAGGGAGAAGTTCCCATGAGGGAGGGCGCACCATGTGTAGGAGAGGGGCGCACCAAGTGGAGGGAGAGGTGAGCCAAGTGTTGGAGAGTGGGCTTCCACCTCTCCACACAATCTTAAAACTTTCCATCTAGCAGATTTGAATGGATGTGGGGTGCGCCACCTCTCAAGAGGTTGGCTGCCCACATAGGAATGCACCACCTCTCAAGAGGTGCGCACCCCCTTATTTGCACATGCTCAAAACTCATGGCATATGCCATTAAGTATGCCTTTGATGCATCATCCATCATCCAAAGGGTGCCACCTTGCCTCCTGAGCTTTTACTTCAACTCAAACATGTCCCCACATGTTCCTTTATTTTTGTCCTTGCTGATTTTTTATTGATTTTATTTGACTTTTTGGGTTTTTGAGAGTAAAATTAATTTTAAGTGATTAAAATCACTAATTTTACTCAAACAAGTGGGTACTTAGGTTATATGGGTGCTCTAGGTCCAAAAATGAGCATCCCCATGGCCTATTTAGTCCCCTAGTACCACTTTTTAAATACATCTTTATTTTTTAATTAAAAATTGCCGAATTCTGACAATTTTTTAATTAACTAAAAAAAATAAAAAATCCTAGGGGGGACTTAATACATTTCCATAAGACTCTAAGAGGATGTTTGGCATGGTAATATACATTAGACACTAGGCTTAGATCCATGCTCAAGCCTAACCATGGGCATATACTCCAGCTCTGGAGGGATTGAGTGAAAAAACTCATAAATTATAAATCGCTTGAAAACGACAAAATATAATTAGTAAGTGAAAAAAACACCCCAGAGTATAGCTCGTGCATAGGACTTAAGGTGGCTAAGACTTTTTACAAGTTCATCATGCAACATCTCTTATTACAATTTTTTATGGAAATGTAAAGAAAAAAAAGGTGGTCTTTACGACCGACTGAACTTCTGAACTCTGAAAATTGAACAATGATGTTCAAACTTTGGTGGCTCGCTGGAAGTCCATCCTAGTGCAACTTTGATGGATAACAGGTGTAATATCCTTGATCCAGCTGATCCGGATATCTACTGCTGAACTACTATTTTGTCATTGAGATCTGATACTCTGGGGGTTTCTGGATGTGTTTACGTTAATGTGTGAACATGCTTGGTGATTTTTGCATGTGTGTTTCATTCATTTAATGTTTTAGCAGTATAAAGATAATGCATGCGAAAGGAAGGACAACACAACTCACTGATATATATAATGAGGAAAAAGCAGGAAATACAATAATAAGCTGGAAGTAGATATACTAGTCATCAGTTAGATCTCATGGATCATCACTGGAATACAAATCAACTAACAAGAAATACTCGTGATCAGAAGAATGAATGTTGATTTGTGCATGCATGGATAGATCGTCAATATGCAGTCCAGAAGCTCACGACAACTGTTGCAAATACTGGAAAACTCGCTCTGATGGCGATACTCGTCGGAATGGACTGGAAACTGTCCCAAAAGGAGTGCCCTAGCCTCTAGGCTGATCCTAGTAACTGTTAGACTAAAGCTCCAGATGTCACCCGCTAGGGGTTTGCGCACCTCGTAGGCTGTGGGAGTGCGCCCTAGTGATCCCACTGGCGAAATTTGACGATATATGTCTCGAAACGATCGTCCTGAACTCCTCTGTAATGGGTCGAAAGGGTTTCCTCAGATCTGCCCCATAATACCCCCCTGGAACCCCAAATGTGCTTCCTCAAGAGCTGTGCACTTTTTGACTGTTTGTTGCACCCTGGGAGATTCCACCTTCGGAAACTGACGACTGGTGGCTCAAAAGATGCACCCTGGCTAGCTCTCAAATGGGTCAGAAGGAATCTGCAAAATACTCTGTTTTGTGCGGCCACACAAACCCTCTCTTTAACCCTTTTGCCCTCCTTGACTGAGCCGCACAATCACCGAATTGGATCTCCTGAAATGCACGGTGAAATACTTGGATGGTATCTCCGAGAGGCTAGGGTGTGTCTCTCAACACCGAAACCGATCAATGGTGGTGGTTTCCTCCAGAAATCCACAAAACAATAAGGGGGTCGATTTCCTCCTCCTCTGCAAATATCTCAACATCAAATCATAACATAATGAGGAATTAGGTCGAATTCCTCCCTTTATACTCTTCCCGATCTAATTCACCATTGACATCACTTAAGCTAGGCGCTTTTCCTCCTAAGGTGAGTAATTAATTAATAAAGTCCCCCCCCCTAACACCTATTCATTCTATTTCTCCGTTGAGTTAGGCTTAAGTGACTTTTCCTATGCTTTTTGGATTAATTCATCGTTTAGCCACCAAATCACCCTTATTTCTCCTCTTGTTCCTTGTTTGTGCCTGACTATAGTCTACGAGAACAAATAGACTACTAAATCACTCCTTGCTAGCCTACTCTTGGGAACGGGACATCACAGTCCTCCCTTCCCGAGATTGCTTGTCCTCAAGCAACATCAATCCTGGGTGCTGCAAAATATGCTCTCCCTTCCATGTGGCATCCTCCACTGGAAGTCCCCTCCATCTAACCAAGCACTCCCTGATGACCCTGCTCCTCAACCTGTGCTCTCTCTGCTCGAGTACCTCCTCCGGCACTAGCTCCAACTGGCCCTCCTCATCCAAGGGTGGTAACTTCTCTGAAATGTCGACCTGTTGTCCCACTGCCTATTTAAGGCAAGAAACGTGAAAGACGTTATGAATCTTGCTACCCTCCGGTAGCTCTGGCTCGTATGCCACCTCGCCTACCCTCTTGATGACTCTATATGGCCCATAAAATTTTGGCTTCAGCTTCTCTGCTCCGCTCCTCTTCAAGGAGGACTGTCTGTATGGATGTAACCGTAGAAAAACCAAGTCCCCTACCTCGAAACTGTGCTCTACCCTCTGCCTGTTTTCATAGATCTTCTGCTGGTTCTGAGCTGCCTGCAAGTTTTCCTTTATGCCCGCAGAATCCTCTGGCTCTCCTCCACCTAGTCTTTGGCCCCTGGGACCCTGCTATCCCCAAACACAGTCTCCACAAAAGAGGGTGCATCGTATCCATACAATGCTCTAAATGGCGACATTCTGATAGACATATGGTAAGTCATGTTGTAGCAATACTCACCCATGTGCAACCATCTCACCCATGTGCGTTGCTGCCCTCCTACATAGTTCCTCAGATACCCCTCCACCCATTTGTTGACAATCTCTGTTTGTCCATCTGTTTGTGGGTGGTAGCTGGTACTCGTGGCTAGCTCTGTTCCCGCCAACCAAAAAAGCTCCTGCCAAAACGTGTTGATGAAGCGCCCATCTCTATCACTTACTATCTACTTGGGTAAGCCATGCAACCAGAATACCTCTCTGAAAAACAACTCTGCTACCTGTATGGCCTTGTAGTCCGTGGGTATGGCAAAGAAATGTGCAAATTTGGTCAGCGTGTCGACCATCACAAATATACAGTCCCTGCCCTGCAGTCGAGGAAGGTTTGTAATGAAATCCATAGAAATGCCCTCCCATTTCTTCTTTGGAATGGGTAGAGGCTGAAGTAACCTTGCAGGGTGTGTTTGCTCGAACTTGTTTTGCTGACAAGTCGCGCACTCCCGGATGTGTTTCAGTACATCATCCTTGACACCCTTCCATGATAATCTCTCCCTGATCTGCCTATAAGTTTTGAAGTACCTTTGATGCCCGACTGCATGCGAATCATGACACACCTTCAGAATCTTCCTCTTCAAGGTAGATTTTGGAACCAAGTAGATCCGGTCCTTGTAGAAAATGACATCATCTAGAACCCAATATCTATCATTAACCACCTATCCATCCATCACCTCACAAGCAATTTTTTTTTGGAGTACTCCACCAACAAATGTGCTTTCCAATCTGTGCAAATGTCCATCATCGAAAACCCTAGTGGCCTCCTGGACAAGGCGTCTACTACGACATTCCTCTTTCCCTTGACATACTCAATGTCGAAGTCAAAGGCTTGGATCATTGAGACCCACTTCTACTGTCTCTCACCGAGGTCTTTTTGATCCAGGAAATACTTTAGACTGTTGTGATCAGTCTTCACTACATACCAGATAATGCCTGAATTTGGTTAAGGCATGCATGATTGCTAGCATTTCCTTGTCGTAAATAGGGTAGAGTCTCTCCGACTCGTTGAGCTTCTTGCTCTCGAACACAATGGGATGGCCTCCTTGCATCAAAAATACTCCAATCCCCACCCCTGATGCGTCGCACTCTAAGACAAACATTTGTGAGAAATCCGGGAGGGCTAGAATAGGGCATGTGCTCATAACCTCCTTCATTTTCTCAAATGTCTGCGGTGACTCCTCTGTCGATTGAAAGACGCCCTTCTTGGTCAAATCTGTGAGTGGTGCTCCCAACTGTGAGAAGCCCTTGACGAATGCCTGTAGTAACTGCATAACCCAAAGAATCCCATCAACTTCGTGAGGTTCTTGGGTGTAGGCAAATCAACAATGGCCCTGATCTTTTCCTGATGAACTTGTACTCCCTACTCACTGATGATATGCCCCAAGTATAGTAGTTCTCTCATGCCAAACTCACATTTGGACTCCTTGGCATATAATGATTGTGCCTGCATAATGCCCAAGACCTCCTCCAAATGTGTCAGATGCTCATCCCACATCCCGTTGTAGATCAATATATCATCGAAGAATACTAGAAGGTATTTCCTCAACTGCTCTCTGAAGATGTGGTTCATGCAAGACTGGAAAGTGGCAGGTGCGTTGGTCAATCCAAACGGCATGACCAAGAACTCAAAAATGTCCAAAATGGCATCTGAATACTGTCTTCTCTATATCCTGCTCACTGATGTTGATCTGATGATATCCTGACCGTAGATCAATCTTGGTGAAGAAAACTGCCCCATGTAACTCGTTCATCAACTCATCTATGTGTGGAATGGGGTACTTATTCTTGATCGTTTTCTTGTTGAGCACTCTTTAATGAATACACATCCGCAATGTGCCATCCTTCTTCAGTACCAAAACGATTGAAGAGGCAAAAGGGCTCGTGTTGGGCTTGATGTGCCCCATCGAAAGCAATTCTTGATTGCTTTCTCAATCTTGTCCTTGAATCTCTTGGGGTGCCTATAGGGCGCGGTGATCACCGGTGTAGCCCCTGCCTCCAACTCGATCGTATGCTCAAATCCCTTGTCTGGTGGTCTCCCTGGTGGTATCGACCCAAACATTGGCTCATACTGACTCAGTAGCTCTTTGATCTGTGGATGATAATGCTCTCTGCCCTCTGAATCCTTCTGCGTGGTGATCAAACACTCTGCTGCATAGGCCACATCACCGTGACGGAAGATCCGCTCCATCCTTTTTGTCGATACTGCCCGTGGTGCTCCTGTAGACATGCCTCTCAGTACCACTCTCGATCCACCGACATCTCTGAAGTTCATGGTCAACATCTGATAGTTGAACCCAATCTCCCCCAATGACTATAACCACTGTACCCCAATACAACATCAGTATCTGATAGGTCAACTACATAGAAAGTATCTGTCATGGTCTAGTTGCCTAGTTTGAACTCTAGGTCTGGGATCATGTCTAAACATGTCATCGTGTATCCATCTGCCACTGCCACGTGGAATCCCTAAAACTTCTCAGTGCTCAACTCCCTCCTGGCTACCAAGAACGCATCTATGAAATTGTGGGTGGCCCCACCATCAACTAAAGCAGTAATGCGTTGCCCCTATACAAGGCCCTTGAGCTTGAGAGTGTTGTACCTGGGTACTTCTGAAAGGGTTGCTATGGTCCCCCCTATCACCTCTCTACGAGGTTTTGTCTCCTCCTTGGGCGGTGCCCCTGTCGATATCTGAGGTTTCTTCGATTGCTGCTCTGGCTCATGTGTGGTCTCATCCTCTGAATCACTGTCTTCATGCGCTCCGATATCCTCATCCTCCTCCTCGCTGCTTGACTCCACTTCAATGTAGTGGATCTGTCCCTTTCCCATGCATCTATGCCCTGGGACCCAAGGGTCTCTGTAGGAGAAGCAAAGCTTCTTCCTCATCAACTCCTGTCTCGTGTCATCATCCAACTTGGGCTTACCCTTCCATTCCCTTTGAGGATTTCTTTGACCCTTGTCTCTCTGTGGTACAAAGGGTTTGGTAAAGGTTTTGGGTTTCAACGCCGAGTCTCCCATGTCTCTCGTGCGCACAATGGCCTCGTGTAAGGTGTGAGGCTTGAAAGCCTTAACCCAACCCCTCAATGGCTCTGTGATGAAGGCCTCAATTGATCCAGTTTGCCTCAACTGTGTAAGGTCCCTGAAGTGGAGCTCTGGATCTCTCCTGTCAAATCCCTTCATCAATTTCTCAGTGAACTCCAAATACGAAGTAATGTGGCTGTAACCCAAGGTCACCAGCCCTTGGTACCACCACTTCTGGGCCTCCCCCTCCAAGTGCAAGGTGGCGAAGCTGATAGCTTCAGACTCTGTCATCGGGTTAAGCTTGAAATATGTGTCAAGCTTTTGTACCCATGCCTGAGCTGAGCAACGTGATGACCCGTCGAAAGTAGGAATGTTCAGCTTTCCCACTTTCTTGATGAAATCCATGTTGTGCATTTGCCAGTTGCCTCTTTGTGCCTCACAGGGTCTGTTCCGATATCTGATCGAACAGTAGTCCATCAAACTCATGTCTGCATGGAACTCCAGTGCTAGTGCCAAGTAGTCTCTCCTGTACTCCCCGAACAGATCTTGTGGCACCACCTGTCCCTGACCCGGCTGTAATGTCCCTAGCCTTACTGCTGTTATAATTTCTTTGTTTCTTGGGATCGGACTTTTGACAAACACTTTGCTAGCACATCCATGACCCACTACAAACCTCTTCTATTGTCTGCTGTAATGTATTGAGGATGTTTCTGATTGATATCTTTTGTCAAACACTTAACAACAAACCCCAAATTGCCCTGCATACACCATTCTTGGGGCTGCTGTACTTTAATCGGAGTTTTTCTGGTACATACCTTTTGTCAAGCATTTTGGTATCACAGTCCCAATTCACTGTAATAACCTTTATTTGCTGCTGTGTGTTTTTGTGTTGTTTGCTGGTGGTTATTTTATGTATTTTCAGTGGGTAATGAGAGTTTGATTGCCAAGAAGTGTTTTCATACCACATATAATACTATAACAGCAAATGAGAAATAGAAGTAACTCACAAAAACACCATGAACAGCAGATGAATACCACTAAACAGATATGAATTTTATCATTCCTCTAACATGTTACTAGCTGGGAATAGAGAAAATGGAAGTACTTTATTATTACTTTAAATCTGAACTGTTACATTGGCAGATAACTCACAGTCCCATCTTGAAATGAATAGATATTGGATGGCACAGCTGGCTGTAAGTTGTAGATAGAGTGTTGGCTGCAACAGTAGCCAAAAACCCCACAATCTTGCTGCAAAATTGTCCTCCAACCCTCCAGATTTGGGCTGCTCCAAGAAGGCACGTTTTCCCTTGAGGAAACTCGTTCTCTCTACCAAGAAATCGGCCCAGCAATGAGTACACTTGGCCCTGGTAAGAAAACTCAGCCACAACAGCTATAAACTTGGCTCCTAAATATGATTTTGATCTAGCAAAAGAAGGAATTCACCCTAGCAAAGAAAATTCAGTTCAGTTCTAGATTAGAGTGCGCCCAAATAGTGAAAGAATGCGCCCAAAGAGTGATTGACACCCAACAATGAAGGGAAAATGCGCCCAACTGCTAGTATTGCTGTCCAATACCACAGAGAAGTGCCCAACAGTGAGAAATATGCGCCCAGCAGTACAGGAGCCCGTCCCACAATCACTAATTCGCCCCACACCCTAAAATCTTAGCCACAACTTGAACACTTCGCTGCTAACTAGAAGTATAATCTCTGCAATGAAGAACAATGAAGAAATCAAAGTGATCTCTTCCCACAAAATGACTAGCTAGGGTCTATCGTTGCAACACCGAAACCAATCCTAGGGTTTGTCACCAAAACCCTCAAAACCCCAAGCTCTAAGAGCTCTCCAAGCCAAGAGGGCCGAGGCCAAATACAAAATAATCAATCAACATAATGAGAGAATAGAGGCCCCTATCTCTCCTTTATACCCCCCCCTGTTCACCTTTTCTCTCCAAGTGACTTTTTCTTTATTTTATTATTCCTTGATTAAATCACTTAATCAATTAATTAACTATTTTAACTCTAAAAAGTGATTTATCCATCCTTATGGCTTCTCTGGCCACTGAAAGTCACTTCTCATCATCTTATCCTGTAGTGCTCTTCCTCCCGATTCCGACGAGCTATTACACTAAGAGGTTTCTCCAAGTAATAAGCCCATTATGACCTTCTTAGTGAATTTAATTAAAATATGACCCACAATAACTCAAAATTACGGAAATCGTTGGAATGCAACGGAACCAAAGCCAAATTGTGCGGAATGGATCCTGATGATGAAATATGATGAACGATGCAAGTCGGGCCCAATAAAACCCCTCAATATCTCCCGAACTCCCTGTCACCCCTATCTGGCTACTCGGTTAGGCATAACACTCTGTAATGTAATAATGTCCCAAAATGGGGACATTACACCGACTGTCCTCTCTGGAACCGTGGGTATAAAGGTCGGGGAATCCTCCCAGACGATGTGTAAGCTCAGATTGGTTAAGGGTGTGGACTAACTCCGCCCTGAGATCCATTGGAGCCACTGGCCCTACCTCCTTGGTGTCCTCCTGAACCACTCGCTCCTCCTGCGGCGTTGGAACCTTTAGTGCTCATGCTATGATGGAGCATTTGTGCACTGATAGCCATCTGCTGTATGGTGTTCATCATGTCCCTCTGTCCTCTAGCTAGGTCATTCAACATGGCCTGCGTACTGTCAACATGTGTCTTGGGGCCTTTCCCCCTACCCTCGGGTGTCTCACGCCTGTCACCCATAGTCCTCTCTATCTCGACCTCTGTGTTCGAACTGATGTGCTCTCTGTCCTCTATCTCTGGTTCTATATCTGACTGAGTGTGGAAGGGAGTGTAATCCCTTCGGTTTCTATCTCTCCTCTCTTTGCTATGACCTCTGCGATACTGAATGTACTCGTCCCCAATATGTCCTCGATCCTCTAGGTATTCTTCACCTGTTCTCGAAATCATGGGGTCATGAGAAGCACTTCTTCACATGTTGGCAGGAAGAAGGCCCTGCTGATACCACTGTAATATCCCTGATCCAACTGATCTAGATATCTACTGTTGAACTACTGTTTTGTCACTGAGATCTGATACACTGGGGGTTTCTGGATGTGTTTACGTTAATGTGTGAACATGCTTGGTGATTTTCGCATGTGTGTTCAGTATAAAGATAATGCATGCGAAAGGAAGGACAACACAACGCACTGATATATATAATGAGGAAAAACCAGGAAATACAATAATAAGCTGGAAGCAGATATACTAGTCATCAGTTAGATTTCATGGATCGTCACTGGAATGCAAATCACATACAATAAATACTCGTGATTAGAAGAATGAAGGCTGATCTGTGCATGCACGAATAGATCGACAAAACGCAGTCCGGAAGCTCACAACAACTGTTGCAGATACTGGAAAACTCGCCCTGATGGCGAGACTTGTCGGAATGGACTGGAAACTGTCCCAAAAGGAGTTCCCTAGCCTCTAGGCTGATCCTGGTAACTGTCGGACTAAAGATTCGACGTCTGAAGCCCCGAATGTCACCCCCTGGGGGTTTGTGCACTTCCTGGGCTGTGGGAGTGCGCCCTAGTGATCCTGTCCACTGAATCTGACGATATGTGTCTGGCCTCCTCTATAATGGGTTGGAAGGGTTTCCTCGGATCTGTCCTGGACTTCCTCAAGACCTGCGCACTTTCTGACTGTTTGATGTGCCCTCAGAGATACCACCTTCGGAAACTGACGACTGGTGGCTCAAAAGATGCGCCCTGGCTAGCTCTCAAATGGGTCGGAAGGAATCTGCAAAATACTTCTCTGTTTCGTGCAGCCACACAAACCCTCTCTCTAACCCTTTTGCCCTCCTTGACTGAGCCGCACGATCACTGAACTGGATCTCCTGAAATGCACGGTGAAATACCTGGATGGTATCTCTGAGAGGCTAGGATGTGTCTCTCAACACCGAAACCAATCAATGGTGGTGGTTTCCCCCAGAAATCCACAAAACAACAAGGGGGTCGATTTCCTCCTCCTCTGCAAATATCTCAACATCAAATCATAACATAATGAGGAATTAGGTCGAATTCCTCCCTNGCAAACTTGTGCTTGGAATGTGTTGGGCAATGGAGTCCTTCTTGATGAATTGTGGAGGGATCTTCTTCAAAGGACTTGGAAGAGAGGAAGAGTCAAGCTAGATCATCCACTTCTCAAAGTTGAGGTACCAATAACTTCGGTTGCTTACAAAAAGGGGTTAGAATATGGTATCACCTACAAGAGAGATCTTACAACACAATATGTTAAACCAAACAAATATTGTATCTAACACCACTCAAGTACATAAATAGCAAGATAACTAATCAAACTAGCTTAGCAATCTTACCCTATTGAGTAATAGTACTCTTATAAGGCCCCACATTAACCAAAATATCAAAGCAATAAGCAACAAAATGATATCACCTCATACATATAACATCCACACACTTGGCCAGTCCACCAATTTGACCTCCAAAGTCTTCTTTTTATTCCAAAATGAGAAAGAGTGTTACAATAGCAATAGTACACAAGCGATTTCTTCCCAAGCTCCAACTAGCTAACAATGGGAGAAATGCTTCAATATATAGCATAAGAGGGAGAAGTTCCCATGAGGGAGGGCGCACCATGTGTAGGAGAGGGGAGCACCAAGTGGAGGGAGAGGTGAGCCAAGTGTTGGACAATGGAGAGTGGGCTGCCACCTCTCCACACAATCTCAAAGCTTGCCATCTAGCAGATTTGAATGGATGTGGAGTGCGCCACCTCTCAAGAGGTTGGCTGCCCACATAGGAATGCACCACCTCTCAAGAGGTGCGCACCCCCTTATTTGCACATGCTCAAAACTCATGGCATATGCCATTAAGTATGCCTTTGATGCATCATCCATCATCCAAAGGGCGCCACCTTGCCTCCTGGGCTTTCACTTCAACTCAAACATGTCCCCACATGTTCCTTTATTTTTGCCCTTGCTGATTTTTTATTGATTTTATTTGACTTTTTTGGGTTTTTGAGAGTAAAATTAATTTTAAGTGATTAAAATCATTAATTTTACTCAAACAAGTGGGTATGGGTGCTCTAGGTCCAAAAATGAGCATCCCCATGGCCTATTTAGTCCCCTAGTACCACTTTTTTAATACATCTTTATTTTTTAATTAAAAATTGTCGAATTCTGACAATTTTTTAATTAACTAAAAAAAATAAAAAATCTCTAAAATCAACCTCAACAAAAAGCAGAGTGGGAGCCTCCTGTGTAATAATTTCCATGATTTTCTCAACCATGGTAATAATGCCATCATAATTCTCTCTCGAGAAAGGTTTGTCTGTGTCTGCATCTCAGAGAAGCTCAAATGCAGGTAATGTAAACTTGAGCAAGAATTCTACCTTGCTCCACCAATCCTCATCAATCAACACCCTCTGCACCATACTTCCCCTCTCTGAATCTTCCTCTCTCCACTTAGCCCAAGTCACACCCACCACCATACTCATCAATGCACTTTTGACCTCAACAAGGCGACGCAACATGGTGAAGTTTGAGGCATATCTTGTCTCAACAACTTTGAGCAACTCCAATTTGGAGTATTCTCGATATATTGCTCGAGACTGGTGGTGGTTGGTGATGAATTTAATGATCTCCCTAGCTTGCCCTATGACCTCCTTAATCCATTCAGTTTTTTCCTCAATCTCTTCTAAAATCATATTTAAATTATGGACAATGCAAGGAGTCCAAAAAAATATGATGATATCTACTCTCAACAATCAAGCCTGCAGCTTTGCAAACGGGTGCATTATCTGTGATAACTTGCACCACATTTGTTGGCCCTACTTGTTCAATAACAGAAATTAAAATATCAGCAATGAATTTGCTATTTTTTACCTCGCCAAAACAATCTTATGCTCTTAAGAACATCGCTCATGTTGGTGATGATGCAATATCATTGACCAAGGGCCTCCGCTTTGTATCAGTCCATCCATCAGAGAAAATGGAAACCCTTGTGTTGGTCCTGTTATCCCCAATATCTAGGGATAACTAGGAGATCATGTCTCGAGGCCCACATGGTCCTAGACATGGAGTACGAGCAGATTGACTTGAGCATGGCCCTTGAGGGCCCATCTTTTATTCTTCTCGGCCAGACTTGTCCTGCCAGCAGTACCAGCCTCCATCACTACCGGCCTGGGCTTGCATCAGAAAAGGCTCTTGCTCCATGAGGTAATCGGTC
>JZKD02S1673890.1:66879-78343 GCA_000966675.3 Picea glauca
CTTGGGGAGGCATTACTTCCTTTGATCCTTGAGTGCTTTTGTGATTGATTGCCAGTGAAGGCAGTCCAAATGGAGTAAGTGCCATTTGGGGCATGCTTGGCTTATGTGTGTAAATTGCTTACATCTTGTCATATCTTGTACATCTTGTAACTAGCTTATGTATCTTTGTATCTGACTTGTAAATCTAGTAAACATTGTAACACTTAGAGATTCTTTTGTATAGTTATAACTTGTGGTTTGGGGTAGTTTAAACTTATAACATTTGTAAAACTTTTGTAATTGAACCACCCTCAAACCTTAGTCGACCCCATTGCCCAACATAGGCACTAGTCTTAGTTGACTTAGGAAAAGGGCTGCCTCTCATAATAGATTAGACTTGCACTTTGCATTGCTGCTTGATCATCTTAGGCTAGTTTTCCCCCTTTGGCCTATAACAAATTGAAACTAACTCCTAGAACATTAACCTTAAAATTAACTTAGTAACTAGGGACTACCCCCCTTGGCTTCCCTAGGAGTAAGCCTAGAAGGAAGAAGTTCCAATCAAGGTGACAGTGTGGACTTGGAACTTAGACATTGTGTCTCCGAGGGCACACTAAGTGAGTTGGACTTAGCTCACGTCAGCAAGTGTGCATTAGGACGGCAACAGATCCCATAATAGATGGGGCACAAAAAGTAATATGCTACTATGTTTTTGGCTCCTAAGTGGCATAATTGGAAAGCCTTGTCGAGCCATGAGAGGTGGTGATTTGTTTCAATCCAAAGTCTACAAGAACCCACCCAAAACTGACCAAGGAGGATCCTAAGGGCATGCATCCAGTGTCTACATGTGTATGGAGGTCAAACAATAATACCCTCCCACAACTCAAGAAAGTGCTCAACATAGAAGGCCATCATCAAGTCCAGACCCACTAGAGATGTGATCTAGGTGACCTAGATATACTATTTACAAATTTCCTCTCCGATAGCCCAATCCAAGTCTTCCTTGGTCAATGGGAGGTGGTGACCTGGATATACTATTTAGTATTTACAAATGTCCTCTCGAATAGCTCGATCCAAGTCTTCCTTGGTCAACGGGAGGTGACCTAATGCATCTAGAGAGTATTTAAAAGGGGAAAGATAGTTTGGAGAGATTTACACTTACTGAAGTAACCAAGAGCCCTCTGAAAACAAAAATTGAGCATGCCTGAGGGGGGTGGCCGATGTAATGGCCTCTAAGAAAAAAAGTGCTAAGTAGGGATACCTATCCAACCTAGAGGCTGAATACCCAACAATCTTTACTCTATGAAGGAACTTGACCAATTGAAAAATAGCCTCAAGGTGAAGAGGCTAGGCGCCAAACTCCACTTAAACAATGGGTTGGGGGGGAAATGCACTTACATCAGATGATGTGCCTAGGAAGGAGGGTTTGGACTCTGTTTGACTTAGCCCAAACAACCTAAAACAAACTCAGACCCTATTTCTAGGAACCATTAAGGAGCAACCAAGAAATGAAGTGATTCACAAGAATATGGAAATACAAAATTACAAGAGGCAATCAAAAATATATACAATGGCTTTATATTTGTGTCAGAGTGAAAGTTTGGCCTTGGTAAAGGCGAACCCACTTACCACAAAACTGAAACCCCACCTAAGTTCGAACATCTAGACTTGCTTTTATTTTTGTTCTCAATGAGTTTTCAGGAACAACATCTCCTATTGTGTAACAGTGCGAGTTTCATTTTGGCAAAGGAGTCTGACTTAAACCATTAAACTCTAACCCCAATTGAATTTCAACTTGGAGACCTCGATGAATATAAATAAAAGCAACCACGTCAAGAGAAGCTAACATATTTAATGAATATGTCTTAAGTTCAACAAAAAAGTTGTTTCATCTCCAAACAATTAATTAAAGAGTCATAATTTGTTTCGTGGTCTAGTATAAAACCAGTCTGTTGTCAAAAGTGACCCTTTATAACAGATATTATCATAGCCAGAAAACTACAGGAAAACGCCTCAATTTGTAATGATATTTAAGTGGTTCCTACTTAGGAAAATTAACTTTGACAATTTATGAGGGTTTGCTAGATTTAAAAGGATTTCATAAAAAAGGAAACATGTCATTAATAAAGGAAAGTAAATAGCATATATAGAAAAGGAAGAGACTTGTGAAAAAAATAGATCACAAATATGAGATAGATACTCATTATGCTCAATTAATTTTATCGAAATCAAATAAAAATTGGAAAATGGGACAGAGACAATAGTAAGACCTAGCAAAATTGGTTTTAATATAAAATTACTTTATTAAAGTTCAACAAATGATCAAAAAGTAGGTATGTTATCCCCATTTTGTGGATAACTAAGGAGATCATGTCTCGAGGCCCTCAGATTGTAGATATGGAGTGTCGAGAGACTACATGAGCAGCAGTACCCTTTTGCACAGGTGGAAAACCCACTCACCACCACAGATGATCACAGGGTTGCAGATGGCATCCACCACACCAGCTGGCTTCCAAAAGGCAGTGGGCCTTGCTCCATGAGGTACAAGTCAGTATTATGGTGAGCATCATTTCAATATTCAAGCCATTTGATTATGTTGTATCTTAGATTTCTCTAGATTTCATGATATGTGCTTGGACATTATGCCTTTTTCCGTGCTTCGCCTTGGTGGTTGACATTGTGCCCTAGTAAGTGGTTTTCCTTGGGGATGGGTTTGCTACTGGGAACTCCCTTAATGAGCCATCGTACCATTCCCGACCATACTTACCACTTTCCATCATTATTCCCCTCCATTTCCTTATCTCTTGGGATTTTGGGGTATATTGACCAAAGAAGGGGTTGTCCCTCATTCTATGGGAAGAAGGGGCTAAAGGCCCAGACGAGTTGGTGTTGGGTAAAAGATAAAAGCCTCATATAAACCCTCCAAATGCTTCACCCATAGATCACCCAAGAAAGCAATGAAATGCTAATCTTTGAATAAAGGGGACCCACAATATAATAAAGAAATGCTTGAAAGGTTAGTTGAAGGATAGGAGGTCTCATCATGAATCGGCCTATCACGTCCATGGATATCCAGTGGTATGACATTGTCGTCATCTGGTCACCAAACTAGGGCAATGGCTCTCAGTTGCATGGTTGAGAGAAAGGGGGTCTCATCACGAGCCAGCCTTCTCATTTCCATTACGTGTTTGTGGGTGACATTGCCATCACCTGGTCACCACGCCAGGGCAATGATTTTCAATCTCTCCTTATGCTATTATGAAAGAAAATATAAAGAAATAAAGATAAAAGGCAATTGATGCACTTGGAAAAAGTGCATTGTGGATGAAGGTACCACACAGCCTCTACAAAGGCACCCATGAATGAGACACTACAACCCCTTATATGTCATGAGCCCTATGCCCATTGAGTCTTGACCTAGGGCAAGATCTACCCAATAGGACACTTCCTCAACCCTCCCATATTCAAGCTTAACAAATCGCATAGTGTCTTTGAGCTATTAATTGTTTGATATAGTGATCTTTGATGCACATGCTTAGATGGCTTATTTATTGATTGGATTCACTTATCATGATGTTATGACTTGAGATCCTTGGAGGGAGTGTTCATTTGTCTTTGTAGGACCTAGTTGGTGGACAGTTTTGGGAGAAAAAGCCTAGCTTGGGCTTCCATGGGGCTATAAGCCCACAGGTTGGATGCCAAGGGCCCGCATGCCAGATGAGAAAGATTAGACTTGGAAGGCCTTGATGATGACTTGGACGACATAGCCCAGCCCTCACTTGCCAAACGATTTGCCCCAAAACGTCCTCTTTTTGAGCATGACGTCATGTGTTGGGGGCTAGGGCATGGTGGTGAGATGATATGCTTTGGCACTTGGATGTTTTGAGGGGTTTGAGGTCTTGACCTTGAAGGAAGATATTTAGATGCTTGACACGTGGCTTTGGCAAGCCCAGACACCCTCCTCCTACACCAACAACTTTCTCCTAATGCCAAAACGTGCCCTAAAGGGGTGACGTCATTCTAAATTAGGGTTTTATTTGTGCAAAAGTGAAATTTTAAAGGAATTGTTTAATATTATTTTGTAAAAGGGGCAAGATTAGGGTTGTTAACCCCTAATCTTGTGCTTTACCCTAATGTATGTGGACAAACTATGTTAGCTACTTTTAGTATAAATAAAGATCATTAGATCTCATTTCAAACATAGCTCTCCCTTGTGGAGAAGGATTTGGTCTGAAATTTTCGGCCCTCTTGGCTCTTTTATCTCTTGTGCAATTGTTATGGTTTATCTTTGCTATTGGTGGTGAAAAGTGATGCGCTATGCTTGGAGATTCTTTCTTATACATGCAGATGGACTTAACTTGGAAGACTAGGGTTTGATCTAGCTTTTTTGTGGAATTGGTAAGGGAAAATCTGCATTTATTATCTTTTGTCTTGCTTTTTTCCATAATCATTGTTGGTTAGAACCCTTGAAGGAGTATAAGGGCATACACCCTCCCCAAGGTTTGTTCTCTTGCTTAAGAAAGGTCAATTTTGACAAGTTGTCTTGGAGAACTACAAGAGCGTACACCCTCCAAGGTCATCTTGGTTTGTTTTGCAAACCCTAGGAAGTAAAAGGGCTTACACCTCTAGAGCTTTTGTGGATCAAACATTTCAAACCAAGTTTTGCTTCTCAAGGTCAAATATATTTTTCAAGGTTGTGCCAAGAGAAGTACAAAGGCATACACCATTTTGGCATTTCCTAGATTGACTTAGCTACACTTGGGAACTACAAGGGCGTACACCCCCAAGTGCTTAGTCAAGCCATCTTTTTCATTGACCCCGTAAACCCAATAGTAAGGCACTAATCATATTTTATTTTGCATTGGAGATACAAAACGTTTCCCTCAACAAACGTGAAATTTCAACCTTCACAAGCTTTCTCTTTTGGATAATGATCTTGATGCCTTGGGGGTTTTTCTTCTCTTAGGGCGTCCCTTTCTTCCATAATTTCTCATTGTTGTAGTAACTTGTTTTCTACAGCCATTAGGCTGCAGAAAATCACTAACCCTGGGTGCTAATATCTCACTAACTAGCCCCTAACTTTCCTCCATTTTTTAGCCACTAATTCCACTAACTAGGGTGCATTGTTTAAGCTAGTTTTGGGAATTTTTCTATGGTTGATTCAACTGTTGCATGTCATTGAATTCTACAGCCATAAGGCTGATAATTTACTGCAGAAAATCATTTTATAACAGCTTGCTTTATTCAGTGTGAAAGTGCTATGCTCAAGTCATAATTGATTACTAGATTCATTGATGATATTGCCAATTCATCTTGTGCTTTATATGCTGATTTGGATACTTTATTTGCTGATATAAACTGTCATCCACTGCTGCAAGTTAGGGACAGCAAGCTTAACTTGTTGATCCATACTAACACATAGCATTGCAAGGTGTCTTTTCTTGTGTTTCGGGCAAGTACAGGTGCACCGGAAACTATCTCTTCACTTGGTATCCATTTACCTCTCTTCACTTACCATTCCCAACCAATCATTTCTTCCATCACTTGACCTTCCGGGGGACTTTTCCTTACACTTCCCTTCATCCTTTTTCATTCCCCCTAGGGTCTTTGGGATCGCCTCCCAGGAGTGACCTTAGTCACCCCCCAAATGTGGGACCTACATCAAGGTGACATTTGGTGTAGGATTCCCAAGTTGTAGCACTTGTTTTTGTGGTTGGGTCGGGCTTTTCCCAACCTACAACTTGTGCTATAACAAGGTCAATAGGACTAAAAGAGTACATCCAGTGTAAATACAATGTGGAAGTGCAAAAGCAACTCCTAGATCAATATTGAAAGAAGAAAAGATAAAGAACTATGTGTCTAGCTAAAAGCTAAATATCTAGCCGAGAGAAGATATAAAAGAAGATGCAAGTACAGGAAGTCTTAGTGCTAAACAGAAAAGAGGATGTCAAGGAGTAGGTCGATGGGACTAAAAGAGCACATCCAATGTAAATACAATGTGAGAATGCAAAAGCAACTCCTAGATCAATACTAAAAGCAAAGAAGATAAAGAACTAAGTGATTAGCTAAAAGCTAAATATCTAGCCAAGAGAAGATATAAAAGAAGTTGAAAGTACAAGAAAGTCTTGGTGCTATATAGAAAAGAGGATGTCAAGGACTGTTGGAGCTTGAGCTCATGTTGGTGAGTGTGGAGACCACGATATATGCTCCTCGTTGAAGTCATCAATAACTATAAAGGGGCCAGTGCACTCGCAGATGATATCCATTGGGGAATGATCAGGGCTGAGAGTGTGATGTCCCGTTCCCAAGAGTAGGCCAGCAGGGAGTGACTTAGTAGTCTATGTGTTCCCGTAGACTATAGTCAGGCACAAACAGGGAACAAGATGTAGAAATAAGTGTGTATTGATGGCTAAACGATGAATTAAGCCAAAAAACTTAGGGAAAGTCACTTAAGCCTAAGTCAACGAAGAATTAGAATGAAAAGGTGCTAAAGGGTGACTTAATTAATTAATTATTCACCTTAGGAGGAAAAGCGCCTAGCTTAAGTGAGGTCAATGGTGAATTAGATTGGGAATGGTATAAAGGGCGGAATTTGACCTAATTCCTCATTATGCATTCTTATGATTTGATGTTGAGAGTTCCCAGAGGAGGAAGAGAGTCGACTTTACTGTTTTGTGGATTTCTGGAGGAAACCACCATTGATTGGTTTCGATGTTGAGAGACACACCCTAGCCCATCAGAAATACCATCCAGGTATTTCACCATGCTATTCAAGAGTATCCAGTTGCAGTGTGCGCAGCTCAGCCAGTGAGGGCGCAAGTCAGATTGAGGGTTTGTGGAGCTGCACGAGGTCCGAGCTCAGATTGCATTTTCCTTCCGACCCAATTGAGATCCAGCCAGGGCGCTTAGATTGAGCCACTTCCCATCAGATTCTGATGGAGGAATCTTGCAGGGCGCATCATCCAGCCATTTAGAGCATAGCTCTTCTGGCAAAACATTTGAGGTTGCAGACGGAGCATCAGAGCAGATCCGGGGAAACCCTCCCGACCCAGTTCCGCATTTGGCGAGATGATCGTTTTGAGTCCTATAACAGCTGATTCCGTTGGTGGAATCATTTGGGGCACATCCAGTGTCCCAGGGGATGCGCAAACCCCCCAGGGGTCAAGATCCAGTGCCTTGAGACCAGATCTGACATCCGGCACTCATCAATTTCAGTCTAGAGGCCAAGGCGATTCTATTGGGACAGTTTCCAGCTCATTCCGATGGGTCTAACCTTCCGGACGAATTTTCCAGCCTGTAGCATTTACCGTACTTCTCCGGAATCGCCTATTTTGTCGATCTATCCATGCATGCATCAGATCTGCCTTCATCTTCTGATCACGGGTATTTTTATGCTATTTTCTTGTATTCCAGTGACGATCCATGAGATCTAACTGACGACTATACTCTATATTTCCAATATGTTATTGTATTTCCATGCTTAAGTCGCATAATACATATTATTGGGCAATTGATGTTCTTTATTTCCGCATGCATCCTCTATATACTGTTTACACCATAAATATACAACATGCACATGCAATAACCATAAACATCTCAAACACACGACTGAAACGCATCCAGAAACCCCCAGAGTATCAGATCTGAAGATAAAACGCATCCAGAAACCCCCAGTGTATCAAATCTGCGAGACAGAACATTAGATCAGTAGCAAATATCTTGATCAGCGGGATCAGGGATATTTCAGTGGTATCGGAGCTTTAGTCCTGCTAGCCTGTGACTAAAGACAATGAGTACAGCAGAAGAACCAGATGGTCATGAGCACGTAGGTGACGAATATGTCACTTACAACAGGCGCAAGGAAAGAAGGCCTAGGCCTAACTTTCCTCCTTTCCCTCCCAGTTCAAAGGAAGAGGAAGAGGCACACAGAGAAGCAGAGAGAAGAGCAGAGCGTGAGGCCGAGCGTGAAGCAGAGAGGATACTAGGTGACAGATATGAGCGACTAGAGGGCAGTGGTAAGCCCCCATGGAACCAAAGGCAGCCTTCATGCAAGTTATCAGTGATATGTTAGCTAGTCAGCGGACCATGTCACAGTCCTTGGCTCAGGTGGCTGATAGATTGGCTATGATGGATATTCCGGGCACCCAAGCCCCACATGCAGTACATGGGAACTCAGGGGCAGGCAGTAGACCCCGGTCACCCACTCGCACATATACGTCTGCGAGTAGGATTCCCCGACCCTTGTTTCCCAGTTTCCAGATGGCACCCCCGGCAGTAGCACAGATCTCGATAGCATAGAGACCACCCACTCATGCAGAGGACATTGCAGAGTATCGGAGGGAGTATGCAGCATTGGGCCATGACTTCCATCAGGATATGACCTTAGTCGAGTATTGTGGACTCAGACTCAGGAACTGCCCCAGAGATCCATAGAGGGGAGGGCAATAGCAGGGGCATAACATTGATTTCATCCGAAAAGTTGGTAAACTCACCATACCATCTTTTGACGGATCGTCCAAATGCATCGCTAGAGTTTGGGTACAGAAGCTAGACACCTGCTACAAGCTCAACCAGATGACCGAATCAGAAGCCATCAGTTTCACTACCTTACACTCGGAGGGTGAGGCACACGAGTGGTGGTATCATGGATTAGTGACACTGGGCCACAGTCGCATCACCTCCTACAGAGAGTTCACAGAGAGACTCATGGATAGATTTGATAGGAGGGATCCAAAGATCCATTTCATAGATCTAGCCCAGTTGAGACAAACTGGCACAGCAGAGACATTCATCTCAGAGTTCCAGAGGGTAGCAGTGGCAATGACAAACATATCCGAGCCGCGATTGATCATGTTATTTACAGAAGGGCTCACAGAACCCTTGAGAGGATGGGTGAAGGCATACCGGCCTCACACCTTGTAGGATGCCATCTGACGCACTAGAAATTTGGCGGACGCCGTGCCAAAATCTAAACCCTTTACCAAACCCTTTGTACCACAGAGAGACAAGGATCAGAAGAATCCACAAAGGGAATGGAAGGGCAAGCCCAAGTTGGATGATGATATGAGACGAGAGTTGATGAAGAAGAAGATTTGCTTCTCTTGCAGAGATCCTTGGGTCCCAGGGCATAGACGCATGGGAAAGGGACAGATCCACTACATTGAAGTGGAATCAGGCAGTGAGGAGGAGGATGAGGATATTGAGGCACCGACAAACAGTTATTCAGAGATTGAGACCACTCATGAGCGAGAGCAGCAGCCGAAGAAACCTCAGATACTGGCAAGGGCACAGCCCAAGGAGGAGGCAAAACCTCGTAGAGAGGTGAAAGGGGGAACCATAGCCACCCTTTCAAGAGTACCCAAGTACAACACTCTCAGGCTCAAGGGCCTTGTAGAGGGGCAACGCATGACATCTTTAGTTGATGGTGGGGCCACCCACAACTTCATAGATGCGTCCTTAGTAGCCAAGAGGGGGTTACGCACGGAGGAGTTTGAGGGATTCCATGTGGCAGTGGCTGATGGATACACGATGACATGTTTGAACATGATCCCTGACCTAGAGGTCAAACTAGGCAACTACACCTTGACAGACACCTTCTATGTAGTTTGTTAATGTTTAAGCCATTATTATAGTTCTTTGCATTTCATTAGATAACAATAACATAATCCAAGATCACTGAGAAATACACAATCACAAGAGACATAGCATTTATCCTGGGAAACCCTCTAGGGGAAGAAAACCCAGCAAAACTTCCTTAATATAGATAGCCAATACAATGCCAAGAGATCTCTTAAGCTAATACAGAAAGTCCTCTCCCAGATATGTGCCACTCTCTCTCCTCCAACAGCAGATCCGAAACTTGTCTCTCAATGAGCAAGTGAGTTGTGTATCTAAGTGAGGCGCTAGCCTCCTTATTTATACAAGACTGGCACGTGTGAAGTGTCTCTTCACTGGCAAGGTCGACTTCTCCAACTGGGTGGTTATAACCACCTTTATTATATTTCGGGGCGTCTTGATATATTCTAGGGCCGACTTCTTTTTCCTTTTACAATTACATTATGACCAATCCGCAAAAGGGGATTTGGTCCTTTTACAATAGCCAACATGATCAATCCACAATGGGGATCGATCCAATGAATAATATATCAAATAATAATAAGAATACACTTTGCAGTTACATTATTTTAACACTCCCCCTTAACAAGAAGGGTATTCTTCAACAGCATCAGGCGAGAGAGAGAGGACAACATCATCAACAACATCAAGTGGGTGAGAGGACAGCATCATCAATATCATCTTGGAAAACTGACTGGCGTATCTATAAATCATCGGAAGTTTTCTTCATCAGCAGCATCGTCATTCTCAAAGGAATGCAATCATCATTTGCATCAATATGTATTAGTATAAAACTTAATACATCATCATCATCATCACAGCACGAGGTTGGCTCATCATAATATAGGACTGGCTTTACGTCACAGCTGTAAGGCTGGAAGCTCAGTACTCGTCTTGCTTTACATCACAACACTCAAGTTGGAAGCAAGATACTAGACTGGCTTTACGTCACGGCTTCTCAAGCTGGAAGCACAGTACTAGTCTCATCTCAACGTCTCTCAAGCTGGAAGCAAGATACTCATCCTGCTTTACGTCACAGCAATCAAGTTGGAAGCAGGATACTAGACTGGCTTTACGTCACAGCTATCCAGTCGGAAGCACAGTGCTAATCTCATCTCATCATCTTGCTTTACGTCACAACCATCAGGTCGGAAGCAAGGTACACATCCTGCTTTACGTCACAACCATCATGTCGGAAGCAGGGAACTAGACTTGCTTTATGTCGCAGCTACACAGCCAGAAGCATAGTACTAGTCACACATCATCTTGCTTTACGTCACAACCATCAGGTCAGAAGCAAGGTACACATCCTGCATTACGTCACAACCATCAGGTCGAAAGCAGGGAACTAGACTTGCTTTACGTCGCAGCTACACAGCAGGAAGCATAGTACTAGTCACACATCATCTTGCTTTACGTCACAACCATCAAGTCGGAAGCAAGGTACTTGTCCTGCTTTACGTCACAACCATCAGGTCGGAAGCAGGATACTAGACTGGCTTTACGTCAAAGCTATCCAGCTGGAAGCACAATACTAGTCATATCACATCATCTTGCTTTACGTCACAACCATCAGGTCGAAAGCAAGAGATGTCTCATCACAGCATCTACTCCCCCTTTCGAGGAGGGTCCTTTCGGACTATACCAAGCTTATCTCGAAAGTACTCAAACTATATACGAGATAGTGGCTTGGTCAACACGTCAACAACCTATTCATCCGTGCTAATGTACTGGAGCTTTAAGGCTCCTCTCTGCACCATGTCACAAATGTAATGATAACGGATCTCTATGTGCTTCGACCTGTCGTGGAATACAGGATTCTCTGTCATCTTTATGCAACTCTGGTTGTCACATAGAATCAAGGTTGCTC
>JZKD02S1673890.1:122129-145003 GCA_000966675.3 Picea glauca
TCCTCTTAGAAACAAGCCTCTCCCCCATTGAGAGCATGGCTATGACTAGATACCTAATGTATAAGTACAAGTTAAACAACATGGAAGACAAGAGGCTACCTAAAATTGCTTCAAATTCAAGTCATAACCACCATCGACTCAAGCGATGATGGCATAAAGACATCGGGTCTTGGCTAAACTATTGGGGAATCATGGAAGAAACCATTTTGCAGAATAAAGATACTATTAAAAAAAACATCAAATCAAAATTTAAGGAGAAAATGTGGTGTGATAAAGAGTTGGAGGAAAAAAGAAAATTAAGGTATTATAAAGTTGTAATCAACCCTAATCTAGAAGATCAAAATTATCTATCTGTTTTGCCAAGTGTAAAGAAAAAAATAAGCATCAAATTCTCACGAGCTCCATAGTGAAACTGGGCATTGGTCAATTCCTAAAACGCCATGGGATGAAAGACTGTGTCACCTTTGTGACACTGAGAATGTTGAAGATGAAAAGCACTTTCTCTTAGATTGTCTAGCTTATACCCATATTAGATCTCATTTTCAAAATATTTATCACACTACCGACCTTCCTAACCTCTTAACTCAACAAAAGTATGGTGATCTTGGAAAGCTTCTCTTAATTATTTTCAAGCACATAAACAAAATTCTAAAGAATCACAAGTAATCACTTACCATCTTAAGGTTTGATAGACCAATTCGGTCTTACTGGACGTTAATCATCATCATCATCATCATCATATTACACACAATTACATGCACCATTATATATTAGACACATATTTATACTACTTTTTTTTTCCAACATGAAAATTCCTCAATTATATGAAAATATAATGTGTTCTCGTGACAAAAGATTTGCAATCCCAGTTGTAGGGTCAGCTATCAGATGATTCTTTCGCCTATAGTGGTCTCTCGGCCAGCAAAAGGAGAAAGATCATAAGATGGAAAAACAAGGGAAAAGTAAAAAGTTTGAAAATTACACATAAAGAGTTTTGTGTCCCGAGTACTAACTATCAAGTATTCTAAAAAATATATCAAAAATCAAAAGAAAATCCTTCGCTCAAACATAGGTGACCGTTGAGATGTGTGTAGCAGATATTAAAAATGTTTTAGGAAATATGGTGGGCCCTCATGTCCATCTATCCAAAGATTGTATGTTATAATGCTTGCTTTTTTTTGTAGAGATGCCTTTGATAGTTGATCTGCAATTTTGTTGTGCTCACGATAGATGTGCTTGTAGCTGAGCTTTTTGAAACTGGGTTGGAGTAGTCTAATTCTATCCTTCTAGGCCATGAGGGAGATGGCTTGTAGTTTGCCCCTGTTATTCAACCACTTGATAATAGTTTTGGAATCCCCAAGTATCTGAAGGACTTCAATATTTAGTCTGGATGCCAAGTGTAGCGTGGCCTAGGCACCCAATAATTCTACCCTGGTGTTGGTGCCCGGACCACAGTTAAAGGTCCATATGTAGGATGATTTTTTTGTAATTCGGATCAACCCTCTAGCTCCGCTTTGAGTGCCATTAGACTGGGCTGCTCCATCGAACCATCATGTTGGTATGTCCTCTATGTCAGTTGTCCGCTTTGTTTTCTGCAGTCTTGGCTTGCTAGTGTGAATATCTTTCCAAGTTTTATACATTCCAAGTGTTTTGTATGTTGCAGAGCTTGTGGATGGGGTCCAATTTTCAAATATATATATATATTTTTTTGTCAAACCAAATGGACCAACAGACCAAAGATGGGAGATGTATAAATTTGTGTTTCCTGTGAGACCAATAGTCAAAGCAGGCTGTGAGTGTAGAACCGTCCCATTTATTTTTTAGATTTAGTTCCTGTGTAATTATATTCCAAACTTGTCTAGAAAAAGGGCACTTTATAAACAGATGGTTCGAGGATTCTGCATCATTGTAGCATAGTTGGCAAATATTTGGGCCAGCCCAGCCCTTTCTTTGAAGGATATCCCAAGTGTTCAATTTATTTGCAATCAAGAGCCAGGTGAAATTTTTTAACTTGGGTGCTAAGTGCCAGGACTAGAGTTGTTTCCTCCAACCATTGATATTTGTATGCCAGAGCGTATTTGTGATTGTTGTGTAGGCATTCTTGATTGTAATGTGTCTTGAATGGTCGCCCCCTGATGACAGAAGTTGATCATCAATGTCATTAAGATGAATACCCGAGCGTGATAATTCCATGCAGAATGTATTCCAGCAAGATGTGTGCTCATCATTGAGTTCTAAAGTGGCGCTGGAAATCCACCTGTCTGAAAATAAACCCGATCTGGAGCTATCTCTGGCTTGGTAGAGGTACCGGATATTCTTGGAATTTAAGTGCACTATCAATTGTGGAGGAAGAATGGAGGCTTTGTCCATGCCAAGGATGCAATCGTTGTCGAGGATGATGGAGTGACCCGAGCATGGTTGCCAACAAAGCCAACGCGTTAACCAAATTTTTTATTTTGCTAAGTTTCTCCAAAAGTGTGAAGCCGCCATGGTAATGACAGTCTCATTTTGTAGCTAGCTGGTAACTGTGGTATGGGGGTGATCCGAATTTAGGAGTGGAACGAACTAATTAACAGATTGAATACAATAAACACAGAGATATGGAGAATAACACAAATATCCAATGAATAATATCTTCTATTAAATAATGAAATAGGTTAAAACTGTAAAACTGCAAAACTGAAAACTTGCTCGAATGGTGGTAGTTATCTCTGAGAAGAGATGTGGTTGTTACGCGCATCCGTCTGAGCATAATGGATTACAATAAAGCTCCATAAGGATTTTTGATATTACTCATGAATGCCAAAACCCTAGACATCCAAAAACCTAACCCTAGAAGGTGAAACGTCAAAAGTTATGTGGGCCCTATAGGTAAGTTGGTGTAATTTGGTACCTCAACTTCCTAAGGTCGTAACTTTTGCATAAGACCTCTGTTTTAGGCACGTGATATCCCGTTGGAAAGGTCTTTCATAGATCTACACATTTCGCCACCAAACTCTGACTTCGTCCACAGTTTGATTGTGGCGAGCCAAAAAAACAACGTTTAGGGCCCCAAAACAGCCACAGAAGTACAACAAGATGTGTTGACATGAAAACATACAAAATAAGCCAGTTGGATTAGGCGAGAGGCTACCCATATCCACCTGGAGGATGTGTGGGGCTTCAAACAACCCCAAAAGTGTAGAACCCACAATTACAAAGCAGTACAAAAGAACGTGTTGAACAAAAACGAACACGAGGAGCTAGTTGGAATAGGTGGGTGGCCACCAATATCTACCTGGATCAGGGGGAGATATTTATCCTTGACGACGAAGTGTCAAATGCCTGGTTTTTTCAGCACGCGCTAGAGAGAGTTTCCGCTAAATCTTTGCTGAAATGGTATATATTATGGATCCCCCATCCACCCTTTAATTTTGGTTTCGCCAATGATTCCCAATTACATAGGTGTTGACGGTAGTGTTCTGAGCTACCCAACCAGAGGAAGTTATAGGTCAGTCTTCGGAGTTTTGCAAGAATTATAGTAGGGATGGCTGCGAGAGCCATCCAATACACTGGTTGTCCTTCTAGGACAGCTTTGATGAGTGTAAACTGGCCTCCTAGGGAGAGCCACCTCGTGCACCAGAGTCCAGTCTTTTTTTCAACTTTTTCTATGAGCTAGTTCCAGTCCGCCAACTTATAGGAGTCGGCTTTTAAAAAATATCCCAGATATTTGAGACCAGTAGAAAGGTGTATAAAAGTGTATGGAAAGATACCTTTTAGTTGATCTAGGTTTTGTTGATGCAGGTTTGCAGAGTGGAAAGTCAATTTTTCCCAGTTGATCGTCAAGCTCATGGCGCTGCAGAAGGTCTTTAAAATATCATTTATTTCCTTCCATTCTTGTAGTGAGTCATTTGTCATGATGAGGACATCATCGACAAATAGGAGGTGTAAAACCTTGATAATCCTGGACACCTTAATTCCAGTGATCTTGCCATCTTCTTGGCCATTTTTGAGAAGCAAACTCAAGGATTCCATAACCAGAATGAAAAGCAGAGGTGAGAGGGGGTAGCCATGTCACAGTCCTCTACCACTGCAGAAGAAAGAGGAAGATTCACCATTAACCAATACAACAAAGTTTGCACTTACCACACAACTCATGATCCACTTGATCATAGAGTGGCTAAATCTTGATTGAGTCAGAATCAATTTGAGGAAGTCCCAGTCAATGCAGTAGAAGGCCTTCTTGAGATCCAGTTTGAGGATAAGCGCCTTTGAATTTTTTGTTTTAATACTATGTAAGCACTCTTGGGCGGTGCCAATGGCATCTAGGATTTGGCATCACTTTAAGAAACCCAATTGTTCTCTCGAAAGAGTCTGTGAGAGAATGGGCTTTATCCTGGTCACAATAATTTTTTAGATGAGTTTGTAACACAGATTGCAGAGTGCAATAGGTCTATAATCGCCAAAGGTGGTAGGGTTGGGAACTTTTGGGATGAGTGTAAGAAAAGTCGAGTTCAAAGCTCCAACCACCTTCCCACTAAGTCTGGTGTCTTCCACAAGCTGCAGAAGATTCAGTCCAACTAAATCAAAGAAGTACAGGTAGAATTCAACAATCCATCCGTCAGGGCCTGGACTTTTAACCTTGGAGAAGGATTTTAATGCAACCAAAATCTCTTGTAGTGTGAAAGGGTTGTCTAGAGTAAGTGAATCATCCACAGATACAATGTGTGGAAAGAGTCTTGCCACCATGACTGGAACCTGTAGATTTCTAGATGGCTTCGCCTCAAATAAAAGTTTGAATTGACTAATTGATGTTGTTTTTAAGGCTTGTTGTCCTCTGTGAAGTATGCCAGTTGCAACTACAATCTCCCAAATTTTTGTTTTGCTCCTGCACGAGCTAGCGAAGTTGTGGAAATATTTGGTGTTGAGGTCACCACACTTAATCTAGTTTGTTTTGCATCGTTGCCTCTAGATAGTTTCTTCTTTGAGAAGGAATTGGTTCCTTTCTGATTCAAAACCTTTTAAAGCTTGACTTTTGTCCCAGTTGTTCTTCACTCGGGCATCTGCTAGTAGAAGGGAATGAATCTCATATTCAAGCTCTTGGAGCCTTTGTATATTATGTTTCATGTGTGTATAAGCCCAGGATTTTATGTGGGATTTAAAGCACTTGAGCTTCCAGATAAGGCGATGTTGGATACCTGGCTCAGTGAGAAAGAGGGGATCTCTCCACACCTCAAAGACAATAGAGTTAAAATCGACTTCTAGCAGCCAACCCAAATTCAATTTGAAGGGATAAGCTATCCGAAGGGCAGTCGAGTCCATATGCAAGAGGATCGGTGCATGATTGGACAAAAAGGGGAAATCCACCTAGGAGCGGATCCTATCCTCTAAGGAGACAAGATGTTCAGAAATTAGAAATCGATCAAGTCTCTTGGAAATGGAGTCTGGTCCCATCCATCCATTGCACCAAGTAGGAGCCAAAATGTCCAAAGCATAGTCCACCAGATCGTGAGCTAAGAGCAAAGAAATAAAGTAATCTGCCAGAGATTCCAAGGTAGCAGAGCCCCCCCAAAATTCCCCTATAGAGGTTGTAAAATTCATATCACCTGCTATAATCAAGTTTTCAAGGTCGAGAAGACCCCGAGCTTCCACCTTTTCCCAAAAAAATTGTCTATCGGAGCAGGGACCATATAAATTGAGTAAGTTGATCCGCTTGTGTTGTTTCGGAAATTACCAGTCAACAAGATGCCCCCACAACAAAGAAAGGGGAAAAAGTCAAACTTGGTAGGGTCCTAGGCCATAGCCAAACCCCCTAAAGTACCAAGTGAGTTTACAGAGCAGATGTGCTAGTTGGAGTGAAACTTATTTAAAAATAATCTGACCTTTTTACTGTCAACCAGGGTTTTCAAGGGGGGGGGGGGCACCCCTCTGATATTGAGGGAGATCAAGATCATGGCTTCGATCTTGCTAGGGATGTCATGCCTCTAAGTGCCCCAATATCAGTGAGAGAATGTGAAGAAATCGTTGTGTGTAAAGTAGAAGTGCCATCCTTGCAACGGGCACTACGAGTTTTAATCGGTGAGTGTTCAAAACCATGCCCTCTTGACCAGGTGTAGTATTTTTCAGAGTTCGAAGATGAGATCTCAATGGGTCCCAAGCCTGGACCAATGGTCGGTGTTTTGTATAGCGAATTACCCAAAAAGGTAGGCAGGGGTGTGAGGGATAACACTTCTTTGTATGAGGAGATTAAAGAGTCCATAACAACATCGAGTGTGCTATCACCAGATTCAGATTCACTAAGGCTAGACATGCAATATTACACCCCCTATTCAAATGGATTTCATCAGGACTCTCAGTCGCCAGAGATAGAGATGTGATGTGCAAATCAAGGATGGGCTCTTGCACCACTGGAGGACAATCAATAGGAAAGGTTAAGGCAGGAGCAGACAACATAGGGGTATGTGCCCCATCAAACTTGTAGGGTGAAAGAGGGTTAGTCGGTGAGAGAGGTAAAACAGAGACAAGCATGGAAAGAGTCGAAGACTCACCAAGAGGGTCGGATGTCTTATGTGGGAAAAGGGTAGTAGAGTGGACATGTGAGGAAGGTGAAACATAGTCTAGTATGGTGTGGGTTGGGATGGGAAGATTATGTGTGGGAGGAGTTCCAGAGTGGTCCCTAGGAGTGTCCCCCTGAGGAAAATAAGTCGATCCCGAAGTTAGAATAGAGGATTTGTCTAAAAGGTCCTTTTCCCAAGACGAGAGCGAGAAAAATAGAGCCAGGCAAATGGATTTAAGCTTACCCGTGATGGAGTCCAGGCCAGTTGTGTCACCATCCTTAGGAAAATCTGGAATATTAACATGTATGTTCACATCCGGGGAGTCCAAGTTGGTGGCTAGCTCAAGCATGGTATCCTCTGACAGTTCATTTTCCAGAGCACCAATGCAAGACTTTCTCAGGTGTCCTGTCTGTCTGCAGAGAGTACATATGAATGGAATGCTGAGGTAGTCAAGCATTTGGTGCATAAGGTGTCCTCTCCAGTCTATGTCAAGTGTTTCAAGAAGGCCCTCATGTAATTCTATCTCCACTAGAATCCTCGCCATTTTCTTGTCAGGTCCAACGAGTGAATTAGAATCCACACAGATGAAGCGACCCAGTGAATTCCCAATTGCCGCAAGATATTTTTCATTCAAGAGGTAACGCGGTAGGCCAGGTAGGAGGATCCACACGCATCGATGACAAAAGTAGTCCTGTGATGGATCAAAACTCACACGCCAACGCTTCAACATCAGGCTACTGCCATCCAGTTTCTAGAGGCGCTCCAGAATATTTGTGGAATCCTCAGGAGATTTAAACTGGAAATATAGCTAGCCACGCCCAAGGTGAGATAAAGCGGGGACATAGCCCAGTAAAGGCCTACAAGTTTTAGCCACCCAGTCTTCCAGATCTGTGGTGCAGAGATGTCTATAGGAGAGTGTGCCCACGAGGTTGCACAAGGCCATGGAAACATAATCTTCCAGGTCGATATCCGCTCCAAGTACTAGTTTCTTTTTAGTTTTCTTCGAAACCCACGGTATTTGTGTTGGTTTCTTGCCCCCAAAAGTATGAGCATGTAAGACCCTATTTCCCCCAGTCTGTAAATATAACTATATGGGCCAAGGAACTATGGCAAACTTAAAAGTGTGAATGTTTGATTTGATGGACCTTTGTACAAAAGGGTCGATGAATGTAAATTCTGTTATTCTAATAGAAAATGGTTACGTGTGGCATGACTACTGAAAGAGGGGATGTGCTAAGAGAAAAACCACGAATGTTATGAAAAGGTGGTGGAGGGGACCAGGAATGGTTGTGTTAACCTCCACCAAACCAATACCATGATGGAATTAATTACTCAGATCAAAACAACCCAGGAATGAATTTCAATCGGGCTGGTAGGTGGGAAGACCTCCTCAAGAGTTAATGAGAGGATGGGGCAAACCGCCCATTCGTAAGGCTTCCAGACCTGACCACAGACTAAGAATTCGAGCCACATGAAATCTTGCTGAGGAAGCCAAGAAAGGAATCGGGGTGGGCAGAGGGAAGACCTGCGAAAAATGCAGAGACGAGAGAAGAAGCTCTCGGGTCCAAGGGAGGACTGAAAGAGGAACAATGAGTTCTGATCACAGAAAAGAGAGATCGAGTTGGGAGCAGGAGAGTAACCTTCATCCTTATCTATTTTTGTATTGGGAGAAGGAGAGTAACCTTCGTCCCTAACTTTTGTTGAGTTGGAAGTAAGAGATTGAATCTCAAAGCATCGGGTCTTAAGCTCGGGGGTGGCCAGTGATAAATCCATTGGGAGTGACTGAGCCTATGGTTGGGAGGAAACGAGCAGTCGCATCACGCCCTATGGTTCTGATAAGTGTTTTCTTGCCTTGTGCTTTGAATTGTAATTAATGGATGCACGTGAGAATTTATATGTCTATAAATCGTTCTTTTCTGTATTAAATGATTAAGTTATGAGCATGCGTTCGTTCCCTTGAGAACCTATAATTTTGCTTGTTTCTTCCACATGCTCTAGTTTAATCACTCGAAGGCGCTTTCCCCAGGGAATTACATCACCGTTCTAAGAGTCAGAGCAAGCCTCTTGGCATATCTACCATTTCGGTAACCTCACAAGTTACCTTGCCTTGATTTAGAGTTTAAAGATCTGCGAGTTGGGAAGGTGTTTTCTTCAAACTAGTAGTCTAGGAGACTTTGAATTCGCGCCTAAGTCCTTAACCAAAAAAACCCGACTAAGAGCAGGGATCATAGCCCAAGAGTTATATGAAGATCCAGATGACTTGGGTCTAGGAACCTTGGAGCTTGAAGCTCTGAGATGTCAAATTGCATGATAGTCAAGTCAAACCCCGCAATCGTTATGAACCGTCGATCTATGAACGAAGATCAAGGGTGGGAAATCATTGCGGGGCACGAAGGTGAAAGTAGCGGATGAACTAGTTCGCGGCCTGCAATTCACCATTGTCGTTGATCTTGTCAGGTTGGAATATCAACAACTCTGGTTCGACCAGGTTGGGCGACTACTTCCAGATTGCGGAGGTTGAGCTCTCTAATAAAGAGCACACATGTTGGGACCCCGCAATTGGTGTGAACTATCGATCGACGAACACCTCGGTATCCATCGGATCATGACCACCAGACCCTGAATAGTTGTGAGATGGATGTTCGTGAGCCCTTTTGGAAATCTGTGGAGTAACGGAGTCCCTCGGTACCATCGGTTTGAGAGACTAAAAAGAATCTCAGAAGAGATAATGTTTTCAAGAGCGAAGGCGGGACCCAAGATAGCCGGACTCACAGGAGGAACGAAGGTTGAGGTCTTTGAACATTTACCAAACTCTTCCAAGTTAGAAGAATTCAAAAGCTCAGGAGGAGGAGCGACAACAACCGTCATATCGGTTACGAGGAGAATCTTGAACCGTTAGATTAGCATCCAGGGAAGCAGAGGAGAAGTGTTGGGAAGGAACAGATCCTAGCCATCGGATCTGAGCATAAAGGGACATTAGTCGTTCGATCTAAGTTAAAGTGCACGAGTTTTAACATTTGTGTGCACGGGAGGGTTGACTAGCCAAGGTCTCGAAGTCCCGAAGTGAATTGGGACTATTCATCGCCAAGAGGGACAAGTGGTGCAAGATCTACAACTCCTGAGTGAGAGCTTATGGTCAAGGAGAGAGCGGAATCACCGAAGACTCGAAGTAGATCGTGACCATTGATCGCCAGGAGACACGTGTTAGCAGATCATTAACTTCAGAGAAATCACTTCGAGAGTTTTAGTTGAGAGTTGAAACTCCCGAAGCCCAGAGAGACAGAGAGCCGAAGTGAATCTCAACCGTCAGATCGAAAGGGACACGTGGTAGAGATATGTTGTCCTCGGGTGAAAGCAACCCAAAGACCCGAAGAGAATCTAGACCATCGGATCCAGAGGGCACGTGGCGACTGATCGCGAAATCCGAGTGAAAACACTCCGGGACAATGCAATGGATAAGAGTTTGAAATCATTGAAGCCCAAACAACCAAAGCAGCTAGGAGTCGTCGATCTGAAGGAGGACACATGTCATCAGATCGCGAACTCCAGATAGAACGTTCCAAAAGAAACGAAGCAAGGAGGATTTGAAGTTTGAGATGTCCAAAGGTTGAAGCTCCGAAGTGGACGAAAGTTGTTGATTTAAGGTGGAGGTGTGGCAGCAGATCTAGCACTCCGAGTATGGAATACTTCGGAGGAAAGTAGAGGAAGAAAGTGTCGAAGTCCCGAAGTGGAATCTCAACCATTGATCGAGAAGGGAGTTGAAGGTCGTTGATCCAGTCTTGGTTGAAAAGCGCTAAAGACCCAAAGTAGGTCCTGGTCGTTGATCGCCAGGAGGGGTACGTGTCGATGGATCGACCTCTCTGAGTGAATTGCACTGGGGTTTCAATTGAGAATTGAGACTGTCAAACTCCGAAGATCCGAAGTGAATCTGGACCATCTGATCCAGAAGAGACGTGGCATAAATCTATGGACTCTGGTTAAAGTCCTAAATTAATTCATAGCCACAATATTAAGGGGGACGTGGCAGGAATCTGTGGATTTCGGGTAAAGACCTGAAGTAAGCGTCGATCATCCGATTCAAGTGGACACATGGGATAAATCCACATACTTCGAGGGGAATTAAAAGTTGAGAATTGAGACTCTCAAAGTCCAGAATCGTGAAGCGATTAGCGCTGTTGATTAAAGAGGACACGTGGCAGGAGATCTGTCACTATGGGAGAAGGCAAGGGTTGAGAGTTGAAACTCCTAAAACCCGAACCACGAAATAAATCACAGTCGTTGATTTAGAAAGGTTAGATCTGATCGGTAGATTCAGAAAGGATAGATTTGAGCCATCAATTTCAGAAGCACCGTCAAAGTCGTGAGATCGACGATCCCTTCACATTGCAGGGAACGAAGGTGCATGAAATTTAAAAAGTCGAGGGTGGGCCACAATCCAGACCACGGTTTTGGAGAAAGGACACCTGGAGGATCAAGGTGAATTGTGGGGAAAAAAGTAGTTTGGTTTCAAACCACCCTTGGTCGCGCCCAAAATCACGTGGTTACATAAGGCCATCTCCTAAGGTCATATCAAGGAAGGGGATTATCAGAAAAGGAGCTGGCACCCAGACTCTGAGATTTCGCAGGCGCAAAGAGGAGGGTCACAGGTACCTTTAGACCTGCACCAAGAAGTCAAAAGGGTCTGCGTCTAATTACAGAACGTGACCATCAAGGTCTCAGAGAGTTGTTTGGCTCTAGAATCAGAATTCCTTGACTGGGAGGTCAGACTGTTTCTCGACTTCCAAATTAGAAACCATGGATGGAGAATCTGTCCTTTAAGAAAAGTAAATTTTTTTATGCCCCACCATGGGTGTTTTATAGAGCACAGGTCTTGCGATTAATCCCCGAGAATCATGGAGGTTTAAAGGAGGCCGAGAGTGCTTGCTTACTTTGTAGGGTAGAGGATGGGTTCGTCTGTAGGAGTCCACTATGTGGAGTAGGGAGAGGAACACTAGTAGTAGTAGACGAGGAAAAATGTGGAAGAGTCCAGTGGTTAGGAAGCTCAGACTGTAAATCTGTCGTTGAAAATTTGTGGTCTGCATGAAGGAAAGTAACTTTGGATGTAGGTTGGGAGGTAGTAATGAGGGTAGGAGTGTAGATGGTAAAAGAGGTGGTAGGTGTGAAGGGATGTGAGGTAAGAGAAGAATAGGAAGTAGAGGCTAGTGAAGTAATGTGGAGGGTTGTAAAACTGGAGGTAGAAGATAGACTTGTTGCTCCAAATGATGGTTGCAATAAATTAATGCGCCTGGTGAGCTTGTCCGTCGACGTGAAGTGACCCGCACTGTTCCAAAGGGCCTCGTCATCAACACTCATGAGTGTGTTGACTTTATCCTCCATCAATGCGTTATTTCGTGGAGTATGGAGAGTTTGCCAACCGTGAACCACTCAGGGGAAATTCTATATTTTACACTAGAATAGAGTGAAAGCAGGAGTATGAGGATAGAGCAATCTGTCATTGAAGTTTAGAAAGTCAGTTGTATAAGTATGAAGGAAGGACAATACAGAGACGTCTAGAATGGTGGACAGACTATGGGTTGGACATTCACAGGTGTTTGTAATGGATGGAAGCATTAAAAAACCTCACAAAAATGTGGAGTACGCTTAGGCAACATGTGCACTAGGTGGTTTGTCCCACTATGGCTGGATAGAACCAAGTCCCCCATTGTTTGTGCGAAGGTGCAATTTTTTGAAAAAAACCAGTCCTGCCCATTCCCCAATTACCAGGAAGATACTTAAAGCTCATGCGATGATTCCTTTGCATGCAAAGGTGGCGACTCACATATTTATACTACTTACTTACATATGACAACATCTAAAATATTAATCCCTTCATATTGAATGATAATTACAAAAGTTACACCTTAAGAAATATGATGCCTCTCGATGCTTGATAGATCCACATTTAAGATGGATCTACGCTGGTTTAAACAATCAAAGTGATGAAACTCAATCCCATCGTGTGTTACATCACAATAGAGTAAGTATTAATGCAAAATGTAATGCTCTTAGCAGGTATACCAAGTGGTTTGAGTGGTGTTTGGTCTCATTAGGGCATGTGGTAAACTCTTGCAAGACCCTCGACCCCTCCTCACAACTAGGATGTTGGGTTCTTGGAGCATGTTTATGGTCAATTACACGCAAATAAAAGTTGAATTGTGTGAACATGTCGCTTGGTTATTCTCAAGTCTGTCATAAAGAACTTACCCATCTGTAGGGTGTTGGGAACCTCACCATCTATGAAAAAAAAATGTTGAATGTTGGGTTTTGGTTCAAGTTGTTTTGGAGTAAGTTAAAAAGCAAATAAATTTATCTTTTTTCTCTCCTAAATTTTGTAGGAATTTTGTTGGAAGTTACATTTTCATTTGATTAATTAAAAATTTCATCATGGAATTTTGTTCCTAGAAGTTTTGGCCTATTTTAAGATGATACAGATTACTAAAAATTTGAAAATTTGTGCAGATTAGGGTGGCATTTTATTTCGCTAGAAAAAATAGACTCATCAGAAAGGTTGAGTTTGTCCATTTATCAACTCGCTCCTTTTTGTTTTGTTGAGGATAAATATTGTTGAGCTTCTCATCTTTAAGTTGTGTGCAATTTTGTGTTTGATGAATGACGTGTCTTTGTAAATGCCATATATTATAACATAGATGACAGAAGTAGAATTTGGATATACAAGTTGTCCATGTTATTATATATGCCAGTGACATATTGTGCAACATGTGTGCTTGCTTAAATTTTCATGTAGTTTTTGGTTTATTTGAAGATATTTATATTCTCCTTTTTTATGGGTAAATAAAAACAATGATTGTATTAATTAAAAGGTTAACAGAGTTACAAACTTCAAACTTTGAGTGGGTCTGGAATTATGCACATACAATAAATATTTATGATGAAGCGTATACATTATCATAAATCCATCTTAACATTGGACCTATCAAGCACCAAGCGTGGTATCTCCTAAAAAACACTCACAGGGCCATACAAATGATCATCAGAAGGATTATCAATTAAATACACTAAGATGCATGTTCGTGGAATTAAACACCATCTTCAATAGGACAAAAAAATATACAAAGTGGATTTTTTTATCATATGCACGACTCGACAAACTAGATTTTGCACAATCTACGTGCGCCCATGCGATTGTTCCTTCTAAAGTCACGTGGATCAGCCAAAAGTGAAATTTCACCAACTTTCGACACATCGATGACCAAGAATCCCATCAAACATCATTCCCAGTTGAAGGACCAAGAGACCTCAAGTCCATGAGCATTGAAGGCTGGTACAACAAGTGGGTTCATATCTACTCAAGCATGGGAGGCCACACCAAAGTGGCCTCTCCTTTCCCATTCAAACCAATTTTTATCAAACTTGTTGAAGGCCTATAAAAAGAGGCCATTAGCAAGCACAAAGAGAAGAAAAACCAAACTAATGTTATGTTGGTTGTATGAGTCTAGAGAATCCTTATTTATCCCAAGCTCATCCATACTTTCATATTCATTGTTTCTTGGTGTATTAAACCTCTCACCCATTGAGAGCTTTGTATGCATCTTCACACTGTTTCATTCCATATTTTAGAGAGAAAGAGGTTCTAGAAGGGGAAAAAGAACCTATCCCAAGGAGGAAGAAGGGAGCTCATTTGCTCACCAACTACTATGCGGTGTTGTACTCAAATCTTTTCCACCAGTATAACATATCTCATCTTGTTTTTATTGGAGTAAGTTAATAAGCAAAAAAAATTATCTTTTTTCTCTCCTAAATTTTGTTGGAATTTTGTTGGAAGTTACATTTTCATTTGATTAATGGAAACTTTGATCATGGAATTTTGTTCCTAGAAGTTTTGGCCTATTTTAAGATGACACAATTTGCTAAAATTTTGAAAAAATGAGCAGATTAGGGTGGGATTTTACTTTGCTAGAAAAAATAGACTCATGAGAAAGGTTGAGTTTGTCCATTTATCAACTCACTACTTTTTGTTTTGTTGAGGATAAATATTGTTGAGCTTCAAATCTTTAAGCTATGTGCAATTTTGTGTTTGATGAATGACGTGGCTTTGTAAATGCCATGTATTATAACATAGATGACATAAATTGAATTTGGATATACAAGTCGTCCATGTTATTGTATATGTCAGTGACATATTGTGCAACACGTGTAATTGCTTAAATTTCATGTAGTTTTTGGTTTATTTGAAGATATTTATATTCTCCTTTTTTTATGGGTAAATAAAAATGATGATTGTTTTAATTAAAAGGTTAAAAAAGTTACAAACTTCAAACTTTAAGTGGGTGTGGAGTTATGCACATATAATAAATCTTTATGATGAAGCGTATACACTATCATAAATCCATTTTAACATTGGACCTATCAAGCACCAAGAGTGTTATCACCTAAAAATCACTCACAAAGCCATACACATTATCATCGGAAGGGTCATCAATTAAATACACTAAGATACATGTTCGTGGAATTAATACACCATCTTCAACAAGACAAAAAACTATACAAAGTGGATTTTTTATCATCTACACAACTCAACAAACTAAATTTTGCACTATATACGTGCGCCCATGTGATTGTTCCTTCAAAAGTCACGTGGATCGGCCAAAAGTGAAATTTTACCAACTTTCGACGCATTGATGACCAAGAATCCCATCAAACATCATTCCTAGTTGAAGGACCAAGTGGCCTCAAGTCCATGAGCATTGAAGGTTGGTACAACAAGTGGGTTCATATCCACTCAAGCAAGGGAGGCCACACCCAAGTGGCCTCTCCTTTCCCATTGCAACAATTTTTATCGAATGTGTTGAAGGCCTATAAAAAGAGGCCATTAGTAAGCACAAAGAGAAGAAAAAACAAACTAATGTTATGTTGGTTGTATGAGTCTGGAGAATCCTTATTTATCCCAAGCTCATCCATACTTTCATAGTCATTGTTGCTTGGTGTATTAAACCTCTCGCCCATTGAGAGCTCTGTACACATCTTCACACAGTTTCAATCCAATTTTTAGAGAGAAAGAGGTTTTAGAAGGGAAAAAATAACCCATCCCAAGGAGGAAGAAGGGAGCTCATTTGCTCACCAACTACTCTGCGGTGTTGTACTCAAAGCTTTTCCATTGGTATAACATATCTCACCTTGTTTTCATTGGAATAAGTTAATAAGAAAATACATTTATCTTTTTTCTCTCCTAAATTTTGTAGGAATTTTGTTGGAAGTTACATTTTCATTTGATTAATGGAAACTTTGATCATGGAATTTTGTTCCTAGAAGTTTTGGCATGTTTTAAGATGATACATATTGCTAAAATTTTGAAAAAATGAGCAGATTAAGGTGGAATTTTATTTCACTAGAAAAAATAGACTCATCAGAAAGGTTGAGTTTGTCCATTTATCAACTCACTCCTTTTTGTTTTGTTGAGGATAAATATTGTTGAGCTTCAGATCTTTAAGTTGTGTGCAATTTTGTGTTTGATGGATGATGTGGCTTTGTAAATGCCATGTATTATAACATAGATGACATAAGTTGAATTTGGATATACAAGTCATCCATGTTATTGTATATGTCAGTGACATATTGTGCAACACGTGTGCTTGGTTAAATTTCATGTAGTTTTTGGTTTATTTGAAGATATTTATATTCTCATTTTTATGGGTAAATAAAAATGATGATTGTGTTAATTAAAAGGTTAGCAGAGTTACAAACTTCAAACTTTGAGTGGGTGTGGAGTTCTACACATTTAATAAATCTTTATGATGAAGCATATACATTATCATAAATCCATCTTAACATTGGACCTATCAAGCACCAAGAGTGTTATCACCTAAAAATCACTCACAGAGCCATACAGATGATCATCAGAAGGGTCATCAATTAAATACACTAAGATGCATGTTCATGGCATTAATACACCATCTTTAGCAGGGAAAAAAAACTATACAAAGTGGTTTTTTTTTATCATTTGCACGACTCAACAAACTAGATTTTTCACAATCTACGTGCGCCCATGCGACTGCTCCTTCGAAAGTCATGTGGATCGGCCAAAAGTGAAATTTCACAAAATTTTGACGCATTGATGACCAAGAATCCCATCAAACATCATTCATAGTTGAAGGACCAAGAGGTCTCGAGTCCATGAGCATTAAAGGATGGTACAACAGGTGGGTTGATATCTACTCAAGCATGGGAGACCACCCAAGCGACCTCTCCTTTCCCATTGAAACCATTTTTTATCGAACTTGTTGAAGGCCTATAAAAAGATGTCATTAGCAAGCACAAAGAGAAGAAAAACCAAACTAATGTTATGTTGGTTGTATGAGTCTGGAGAATCCTTATTTATCCCAAGTTCATCCATACTTTCAAAGTCATTGTTGCTTGGTGTATTAAACCTCTCACCCATTGAGAGCTTTGTACACATCTTCACACAATTTCATTATGTTTTTTAGAGAGAAAGAGGTTCTAGAAGGGGAAAAAGAACCCATCCCAAGGAGGAAGAAGGGAGCTCATTTTCTCACCAACTACTCTACAGTGTTGTACTCAAAGCTTTTCCATTGGTATAACATATCTCACCTTGTTTTATTTTTTTTCTTACATGATATGTTTTTACTTCCTTGGTTTGTTTATATTAATTTTTTTATGGTGTTCCATTAACACTAACAATTCTTTGTGGTGCTATTTAAGCCTAGGTTAACACTAAATTGCCCTTTTTGTTCACTCAAGTGGCAAAATAACAAAACAAAGAGGGATCAAATTCTTGGAGGTGTGTGTAAAAACTTGAGGAAAAGTTTGCACCTCAAGGATTTTATTTCTCTCTCATAGCTTGATAGATCCAAGGTTAAAATGGATCTGTGTGTGTGTGTGTGTGTGTGTGTGTGTGTGTGTGTGTGTGTGTGTTGCATTAACTCATTCAAATGATTGAATTTTTTTTAGTGAAATACATCTCCCAAGGAAACCCATTGAGAACTTCTTCTCATTCTGAGGATGGTACCTAGGGTAACTCAGATTATTCAGGGCTCAAGGTTGATACAACAATTTACTCATTAACAGTTCAACAAGTCACTTGCGAGAATTGATCTTAGGTGGGGAGGATAACACTCCTCCTCTCAACTGCTCGGGCTAGACCCAATTGACATTAAAATTTTTGGAACATATACCTTGAGAAACCCTCAGGAACTTCCCCTTGTTCCAAGGATGGTGTCAAGGTAAATTGGATTCTACAGAAACTCGAGGCTTTATCAACATGCCACTAGCAAGAATAGAACCTCAGTGGGAAGGATAACAATTATTACTCACAACTACCCAAGTTAGATCCAATTAACAAAAAATGATTTGACTTAATAATAATAATGTATATTAATTTATTTTATTTTATGTTAAAAATCAACATGGCATGAGCTTTACATTCACTTAATTATAATGATGTGCTCCATACTAGGTTGTAAAAATCACATCTTGATGCAATCAACATACCCCAAAAATGGGCTTGAAGCATGCTAAAAGTCAATCTTCAAACTTACAAAAAAAAATAGGTACTCTAAAAAAAATTGAGGTGGGCACAACCATGGAGAGAATATTTGTATAATCTGTTACCATTTTGCATAATAGGGATACAAATTCTCCAAAAGGATGACAAGCCAAAAACTATATACAACATAGAAACACAAAAAAGTGACTCCGGTGGCAAGGACAAATTATTTGTTTTTAAGCTTTGTCACATTCCATTATCCAAGTGAGACCTATGTGTGAGACCACATACTTCCAAAATCAATAGTGAGAACATCGAGAAAATTGAACCCTTTAACATGCCAAACACAAGCACTACACAATGATGATAGTGGCATAAGTTAAAGTTTTAACCTCATCTATCTCTTAAACAAAAGTGCTCTGGTGTTGCATAATAAATGAGAGGATACTACAATAGATGGTTGTTCACAATCAATGTAGGAACTTCAATATGTTGAAAAACACCATTAGAACTTAAAGAGTATGCAGGATAGCAAATTAACATTTAAAATCATAAAATCCACAACAACGCATTGAACTTATATACACGTTGCAATTATTGAAGAAGTGTAAAAGAGACTCATATGCTAAAAGGAATGTATATATAGTTATTAACGAGGATGGATTAAAAACTTTATTTACTAAAAAAAAGATGAAGAAACATTCTTTAGAGATATCCACGAGATAATACCAGTGATATAGGTATCATATCGAGCACCATTAGTTGGCATTTAGGTCAAAGATATATATCCATATGTAAAAGGTCTCAAGTTTCACACTACGAAGTAATGTTGCTAGATTATGACAACTCTCTTCACAAGAAATAAAGACTAGTGGTATGGGTATCTTGTCAAACACTTTGGTTTGACATTTTGATTAATGACCCATATCCTTGGACCTCAGGTAAAAGCTCTTCAATTCCACCTGCAAGTGGTCTTGTTAAATCGTGACAACTCTATTTACACTAAGAACAAAAAACTAATGACATAGGTACCTTGTCAAATATATGTTTTGATTTTAAAAACATATTTTCCAGTAAAAGGTTTCAAGTTCTATCTCTTCAACAATATTGCTATATCATAACAATCATATTATAGAAATAAAAGACTAATAACATAAATAACTTGTTAAACACCCCCATTGTGACATTTTGGTTAAAAATCCGTATCCATATCTAAAAAGTTTTGAATTTAAAAGCAATGCAAACTTTTATTTTTTAGTTAATAACCCATGGACACATCCTCCTCCAAACGTCAACCACTAATCCATTCTAAGTAACAATGTATTTGAGTGTCAATTAAGGATAGATTTGAATTTGAAAGAAAAAGAAAGAAAGTCCAAATTATATGGGGTAACCTCGCACAACATTTTCTATAAGCATTAAAAAAATTACAAAGTTCACTTTTTATTTAACAATAACTATTCATTTTTGTATTAGAAAGTTATTGTAATTTCACTGGACATCATAGTAATACAAAAAATAGAAAGGATTGTCTCACAATCTATAGTTTAGGACTTGTTCAAAAACACGATAAAACTTGGATTTAATTAAAATCATGCTTGTTGTATGTTGCCTCTTGTTCCATGGGAGAAGGTTGAGGATCCTATTCCATGCCATCCATGTCCACATCTCTATGCATTTAGTGAACAAACTCCTCCTCATTGTTTTCTTCAACACCTAAGCCAAAAAACATTATGAAGTTGGAGATAGCTTACTGAGGGTTCCTCGACAAATTTGAAACTTGATGGTGCAATACATTGCACTCAACCTCTAAATTCTCAATTTGTCTCTTCTACTACAAGAAAGTCTCCATTATAATTGCAAACCCATTGCTATGGTTTTCCTCCCGAGCATGAATTCTTCCTATGGAAGCCCTATTATTTGTAGTAAGAGCCTCTTGTATTTGAATTGCATGATGAATGCCTATAATATCACACAAAGGGAAATTCCCTAGATGGTTATGGTTTGCCATGCATTCCAAGTTCCAAAGAGAACTACTCAAAATCCATTAGTTCCAATCCCTCTTCTTAAAATCCTTTGCTAGCGCTAAGAACCACTCTATTTCCACCACCAATTTGATATTAGAAAACACAAGGGAACAAACTGTATTGTATGATTAACGAAGCGACTAACCTTGTTTTTTTCTAGGGTAGAGAAGGGACACCTCCAAGTAAACACCATACGTGATCTTAGGAGAGATGATTATTGGACAATGTTGAGCTAATAGAAGCCTCTCAGAAGCCAACCACCAAAAACGAGCATATGCTTCATTATCCCACCTGCACTTGAGGTCTCAATAAAACCAAATTGAAAGGGTTGCTCCTCCACTAAACTTGAAGTGTGCAATGGTACAAGGGGTATAATTACCTTTGATTTCCATCCTCCTAACCTAAATTTGATGTTCCACTTTGCTTGGTTAATTAGTGGCATGCATAACTTTGGTTTATTTATTTTAATGTAATTAAGGAATTGGGGAGAAGGATACCCACCCTTTGACCTAAGAGTTCCACTTTCCAAGCAAGAGGCTTCGTTGGCCAAATGATCAACTTATTGATTCCAATTTCTTAGAACATGAAAATACTCTATAGATTCGAAGAAGTTGGCCTCTTTTTGGATTTGCAGAATGAGCCTTACTAGATTGTCATCGGACAAAGAAGAGTGGCACATGAGTCTAATAATTATTGTTGAATCTCCAATGAAAATTAATTTCCTTATTTGTGTTGGATCATAAATCTTTAGCCATTGATAGAGAACTTGCACCTCAACTTGATTATTGGTAGCTCCACCTAGGCCCCATTTAAAACTCACTCCTTGATTTCCCAACACCTGCCACCTCTTATGAAGTTTGCTTCTTAAATGTAAATTGTGTCTTCATTAGACAAGCATGATTTACTAAATCAAAGAGTAAAATGAGTCTTTGTTTATTCCATGGCTTCTTTGTCATTGTCCAAACAATTTTATAGGTGCTTGTTTAAAGCAAAAGAGTCTTAGATGCAAACAAGTTGAAAGTCATGTATTAAAACCACAACGTGGAAGTTTTAAGCACATACTTAGTGGCTACAAGGGGGCTTAAACCCATAGTTGAATGGTGAGGTTAAAATAAAATTTAATAATGTGAATTGAATTGAATGTTCAAAGAGCCAAGAACTTTCATAGTAATTTATAGCAATGTAGAGATTAATTGGAATCGAATCTAAGAGAGGGAATGTGCCACAAGATGAAGGTCCATGATAATCAAAATGTCAATAAAAATTTGTTACAATTATTGGTAACATGTGATCATCTAGTTGGGACAATATGTCCACATTAAACAAAATGTATGATTTTCATAGAAAAACATTCCAAAACATACAACTTGTAACATTCAATTTTGGTGATCATCATTCATTGCTCGAACTATTGCCATTGCTCGATCTGATCTCATGCCTAATTTCTTCATCACTTGTAGGGGATAATGTACTTGGATTATTAGTGGAATATTTTGTTGGTTGTCTTGATTTTGACATTCCACCTTGTTAGAATAGAATGGATGTGCTCGTTTTACCATTGACAATATCTCTATTGTCACCCTTTGAGCACCTTAACCTTGACAGAGAATCACTCCAGAAGCAAACCCTAGGCTAGATAGCCAAACAAAGGGTAACACACCTTTCTCCAAGGATAGCACACCAACAAGTGTTGATCAGATGTTCCAAACCCTAGCCAAGAGATAGTCCAAGCCAAACATGATCTGCTAGCTGTAGCAGCTGCAATGGAAACTCTCCTCAAATCTGCGCACAAGACTGGGCACTACAGTGCACACAAGTTGTTGCTCTGCAATTCTGAGACTACCTGTCAGAATGAGAACTAGCCTTTTGTATTTATACTAATTCTGGCTAACTGCCTGGGCCGACTTCTCATTCTAGGTATCTATCTATTCAATATATATTATTATTTCTGGCTGACTTCTTCTCTTGGAGGTTAATAACCTAATATAAATTATCTTCTTGAGCCGACAAGTCTTCTAGAGTTATTAGCCAACTCATTAGGGTTTCTTCTTGTTTCCCAGAGTATTCTATCCTCGTCAGGTTTACACGTGGAGGTAAATACCTCCTGCAACTACCATAATATCAACACTCCCGCCTAGCTAGGGAGGTATTACAGGTAATGGTCTTGAGCACAAAAACATACCATTTACCTGGTAGCATCAACATAGTTGTACAGACTAGATCATGAGCACCATCATCATCATCAGTGTCATCAGTTGCATCATCTCTTGAAACCATACTCTATCTGAGTAATCAGACATGATTCTCACTCCACGGAGTGATACAAGAGACATTCTTCTAATCTAGAAGAGTAAATGCTCTGAACCATTTTTCGTATGGGAAATCTCCGTCCTTTGATTATCTAACTGATAATCATTTCAATACTGTTGATAGTCTTCAAGGCAATCAAAACAATATAGAACACAACTGTGTCTATCCATAGTAGTACATAACTACAATCCAGTGGTACACTACCACACCAAGTAACACACAAGTACTTGATCAACAATGTATAGTCACGAACAGTGGAACACATCCACCATAGTAGTATACATCTATTGTCATACAATCTTCATAACAATCATCTAATAACAACCTGCACAGAAACAATGTTATGATATAAACTGAATCATTTGGGCCAATCTTTCACTCACATATGTGAGATCTGAAAGAATATCTGCCCTTAGAGTAGAACAATGAGATATCTAGACTATTCTTCTCAAGCAAGGAAGAATAATTGTCTTGTCTTCTGAACCTGGACCATTCCCCACC
>JZKD02S1673890.1:179859-204206 GCA_000966675.3 Picea glauca
TACAATGTTTTTAGGTATTCCGTAGATACCAAAACCCTAATCCCTTAATCCGGGATTAATTTACAAATCAGCTAAAAATAGCAAAATCCGGGATCGTCAGACGCAGTCGTCGTATTTGACGCACCCACACACACACACATGCAAAGAATATAACACATACCCAACAATGATTTCCGCAGTGGACAAACTGTTGGACTTTCAAGGTGCACCCAAGACAGGTCCTAGGAACAAGGAGGACACCTAAGGTGAGAAGCAACAACAAGGGAAGGGGAAAAATAATAAGAAGGGAATGACAAAGTCATCCAATGGAAGTGAAGACAATGCTAAGAAAACATACGCATCAAAAGAGAAGAAGTTGATTTCATGTGGGATTTGTGCCAAGGAGCACTGTGCAAAGACTTGTCCCTTGAAACAGAAGTTGAATTCTTTGGAGAAGGAAGACAACCCATTTTTGGGGGTGTTGTAGGTCTTGAACATTGTCATGGAGGATGAATCCAAAGAGAGCCAAGAGCAAGACATGATGAAGCTTTGTTATGTGCAGGTCGATCACAATGGTAAGTCAATGTTAGCCATGGTGGACAGTGGGGAGACTCATAACTTCTTGAGGGAAGACATGGTGCGAAGCTTTGGGTTGTAGCCTGAACCGATGCAAACAACCTTCAAGAAATTCAATGAAAATGTGGAGAGAGTCGTTGGTGTGGCCAAGGATATATTGTTGAAGCTTGGTGATTGGTGCAAAAAGAAGAGTTTCACTGTTGTTCCCATGAACGATTTTGAAGTTGTGTTACGTCAAGAGTTCATGAGGAAGTAAAAAGAAGCATTGATTCCTCACATGACTAGTTTGGCCGTTTTCTCAGAATAGACTCCATGTTTGATTTCGACCATAAGGAGGAAAGAAGGAGGCACACAAATTTCTTCCTTGTGGATGGTTGTTGCGGATAGCCAAAGCAAGCAACCCTGTGGAGATGAACTTGGATGATTTGGGGTGATGGTTGCACAATATAACATAGAGAATGAAAGGAATATCATGTCAGTGGAACGAAGGCTTGCCAAAATTGAAGAGATATGTGGAGGTCTGGCTAAGGAAATGGATGGCTCGATTGATTTATGTTTGGAAGTCAACAAGTGGTGACAGAAATCAGAGTAAGTCACAAAAACGAAGGTGCTGGAGCAGTTCAATGGATAGGAGGAGAAACCATTCGTAGACCAACAAACGTGAGGGAGACACAACAACCTTTATGGAAGAGAACCAAGGAAAGACTAAACTCCTCCTTTAGTGAACTTGGACATGGTGAATGGTCGTATGAACCTGAGCTAGAATAACTCATGGAAGAGTGCGAAGGTAAGATCAGTTAAAGTGTACCACTGCTTATGTACATGACACATAAGTATGGTGACACTTCATTGATCGCATTAGGTCAGAATGGAGATGAGGGAGATGGCCCAACTAGCCATCCCCTTTTACCTTCAAACTAGATGCAACACATTGGCTTGCTATCTTGATGAGAGGCAATGAGGCCAATGGGGCACCTTGAGGAGATGCCTTGGTGAAAACTATTGAGAACCATTGGGTGAATTAGTTTTCATATATAAACAAATGTTTGAACGTGAAGATGTGAGTTCTTGAGATAGAGGCACGATGATTGGATTAGCTACCCAATCAGTCGAAGTCACAAGGGGATCCAACACATAGAAGCATGGAAAAACATACCGAAGTATGGAAGCAACATCAAGTCAGAAGGTAGCGACACTTCGTAGACTCATGAAACTTCCTAAGGGGAGTTTTCCTTGATGACAATGCTTGAGGAAGAAATAGTTGTTGAGTGGTGACGAGATCCAGATATGGGTAGAGATGCCATGGAAATTGATGGATGTTGTGAGGGATGGACACAAATTGGAGTGGGGGAGGATGTAAGTATCTCCCACGACACCCACTGAGCGTTCTCACTCCTTGGGTAGATTCGACAATGAATGGATGAAGAGCACAAGGAAGGGAGTGATTGGTTGGGTGAACGAAGACATTTGGGGTGTGGGAAAGAGAACCTTAGGCACATGATGGTGATACGGGACACCAAGGGGGAACACACCTTACTTTCCTTAGAATGATTGACAGAGACTTGATTTGTGTTTGAGAAAGGGTGGGGTGACTTGGCAGCATGCCCAATTAGTAGACCCATCTTCCCTCGACAACATGGGTGCGCCTGAGAGATTGGACAACCTGATCAACACACTCACGAGAAATCATGATGACTAGAATGAAAAAATCACAAGGAAAGGGGCATGTGACCAAGGATGGGGTGCTCCAGTCCAAGAAACAAATGGTTGATGGGTGAGCAGGCTTTGGATGGGCGCTCTGGGTCCATGGAAGGGCGCAACGAGTTGGTTGAGTGTGGGTTTGTGAAGGGGCGTGACACACCCAAGGGACACAACATTTCACATAAGTGATTATTGGAGTCCATATAAAAGCAAGGGCGCACAACCAAGAGAAGGTATAAAGCAGTTTTTGGCAAGAGAGTTGGAGAGAAAGTCTGAGGCAAGTCTATGATAACGAATTGAGGCAATGTTTCCAAGATGGAAGAGAAGTAGCCAAGAGTTGGACATTTTGAGAGGTTTTGGGGAAGTCTGGAAAACATAGGTCTGTGGAGGAATGTGTGAGGAAAAACCAAGATCTATGTTAGCTTGGTGAAATTCTACGGAAACAAAATGATAACAAGTATATGGAAACAAAATGACAACAAATATGTTGTTGTGGGCACGTCTAAGGTGCCTCGTAGGAAGTTGCAAAGATAGCTGCAACAAAAAGTCTTGTGGTGGCAAATATGTTCTTGAGTATCTTGGTGAGGTGAGTTGTTTGACTATGGCCTTTTGTAAACTGAGTCGATAGTGCTCATTTGTAACTATTTCACAATAACAAAGACTTAGCCGAGTGCTAGGCACAATTTGTGTCACTTGAATTTTTTTTGTGTTTGTATTCGTTTTTGTTTCACAGTTGTTCTCTTGTTCATGAGTGCATGCTTAAATAAGACTAAGTGTTAAATTGTGTTAACAATTGTCTAAGTAACCAAGAGTTGCACTAGATTAGGAGTGTGACTCGTCGGTTGTCTAGAAGTTAGAACGAAGTATGGGTATGCTCTAGGTGAATAGGCGTAGTCCAGACAAAGTATTCTTGATGTGCCAAGCAACCAAGTAAGAACCATCGTGGTGTCGCATGTCCTCAAGAGGTGAATGATCACAAGATCTGTTCGGGTGTCCTGTGGGGTTCTGACAATACACACACACATGATGAATCAAGAAACATCCCAGTGGAGAGGTATTTTACATTGTATGGCGTATGTGCATACACCATGCATGATTATCCAGGACTAGGATTTTGTTCTAGTAAGCATGTTGATTGATTTGTTTATATCTATAATGTTATCTGGCATACTTAATTTGGTACAACTGTATTCTTTAGCACTAACTTGTTTTGTATACAATAACATTACATGTCTTGTAGTAAAAGGGTATCATGGATGTTAATGGTGTGGACCTTCTATAAGGCTAGGTGGTCCAACCACCTATGAAATCCGATGTATGACTACTCGAGGGTATTCCTCCTAGAAGAACACCCTTATAGAAGAGAAGCATTTACATTCAATGGTAAACTGGGGAGAACCCAAAAACTTTAAATATTAACACCAATAGATTGGCTTAGGGCATATGACACAAAGAAGGAGAAATAAATTACAAAATTGTTTAATTCAAATGGGTACCTACGTTCAATGATCTTGATATTTTCAACCTCTGTGTTGGGAGAATTCACATTGGGATGAAAAGGAAATATATATATTATGATGTTCCATATTGAGAGCATCTTAAGATCACCCACTTATTAGATCCCATGTATATATTAAAAAATGTTTCATCTTCTTTATGGAGGCACCTATCATTAAAAAAAGTGACACATTGGGTGTTAGAAGAGATATTATTTCTTTGAATCCTAAAAATAAACATTTTCCAAGAAAACAAAGTAAGTAGAGGAGAGGCCATTCCCACTTGGTCTTTTAAAGAAGGTGACATCCCAAGGATTTTGAAGAAAGATGATCTTCTTTGGTGAAGGATATTATATTGATGTGAAGGTGCCTTTTTTATATGGGCTGACTCTATGACATTGCTTCACCATAGAAGAGCACGTGTAGGTGTTGAAATCTCATGACCATCTAAGACTTCTAAGGGTATGTATGTTGATTACACACTTCTTTTTCTGTAATGTAAGTTATAATATGCTATGAAATCACATTTTTATTCCAAATAATTTTGTAGGGTCATTATCCTTTACTCATGTTTAGTTGTGTGAACCATTACTTTTCCGAAGAATTGTGACATTCCATATCTAAATTATTCACATTTGTGTGTCGGATTACATCAAAGAAGATTTACATGCATATCACTCTAAGGTGACATCGAGAGATAGCTAAGATTGCTTTTTATGTTTAAGAAGGAACTGCCCACAAGTTTGATAGAATTGCAAGTCCATATTCTAATTCCCCTAGCTAATGAGGTGGAATTAGCAGAGTGCTCTCATGTTGTTGGATGTTCTTCTTAGAATTATTATTGTCGATACCTTTCAGTTTCCTAGTATTATGAAGTAGTTTAGAGCCTTTCCCCAACTACCTCTATTCTTGTGGTTTGTTTCTAGTTTTTAGGATCTAGGGAGTATTTCTCTCATAGATTGTTGAGGTAGTTTTCCTCTTGTAAAGCTATTTAAGCTTCTCATTTTCTTAATAACAATTCATTCAGAGTTTTCATTTAGCACTTTGTGTATGAACTCAGCTTGTGAGTGTTATTTCCCAATTCGTTGGGAAATCCCACATCATTGGTATGGAGGGTAGCTTCCGATCCATTATGGGTTTGGGTAATTGCTCTTTGTTTACTTGAATTTTGTCCTTCACTTTAGTTATTTTTATGGTTTGGGTTTCGATGGATCTCTTAACTCTCATATCGTGCCCTAAGACAACTCATTCGCTCACACCACGATCTAGAACACTAATTACATGGCTTGTTTGTTCAATTTACACCCTATATCAGCCTCAAACAATTAGTCCTTAGCCTATTTGCTCAACTCATACTGTATGCACCCCCATCTTAGCCTTAATCCCTTAAATTTTCCACTGGTTGCTCAGACCTATCTTTTTCACTCCCCTTGGTGGCTATATGTTGAATAGCTCCATCGCTTAATTTCTAGAGGGTAATTTGTATGAGTGATTTAACTATTAGTGTTGTCAATTTTAAAGCACTATTGACTATAGACAATATGTCAGTGTCTTCTTTCCCGTGGTGCTACAGGGTGTGAAGTGAAATATCTAGTCTGCCACAGCATCACTTTGACACAAATCACCCATCATCATTTAGAACACAACCTTTAGATCGATCCTTTCTCATTCTAACTGTGTAATCGTTTCTTTTGACAATAGATTGTGTCTGCATTCTTTAATAGATCAACACATCCCATGAGCTTGAGCTTCACCCATGTACACACACTTCCTCTGGAGATATATCATCTCTTATTAGTGCTCATAGCTCATTACCCTCAATTCACATTGATAACACTTAGAGTTGAAGATCGCTTTATATATCCAACACGTGTAGCATGGTGTATTATAGTTATATCCAACATAACTTGCCTCCTTCGTCGTAATAATTGTCACCCTAGGGACCCATGACCTACTCTTCATCACCGTTAATTTTGTTTTGTTTCACATCATAGAACACTTATGCAAGCAATGACCTAGGGGTTTCCATCAACTAAAGCTGATTGTTTTGATCTGAGCCAACATAAGACCACTTGGAATTCATTTCATGGCCTCACTCATGGATGTTAATCTACTATCTTATATCTCTTTCTTTTTGTCGTTCCAAATCTTCCACATATTCATTTTTTATTTGGTTCATTGCTTCCATATGGGCGTGTGCATGAGAATTCAAAAAATTCATCTTTAGATCCCATCACAGATAGAATCTATGTTGAAAGAAATCGAAGATGCAAATGGGAACTTGAAACACGTGAACAATTGCAAAGGAATAAAGTCATATATGTTTATTATCTCTTGATGATGATTTGTATCCTTGGTGGAAATACTATGTGATAATCATTCTAGAGTTAACTTTGTAAGGTGTGTGGTAGTTGACAGAAAATTATAGCTACATGTTTCATCTCCTCTAATTGTTTTTAGGTGAAAGACTAGTTGTTGTACCATAATTCCTCTGATTGGAAAGTGCATTAAATGTAAGGTTTCCTTGGATACATCATGTATCCATACAATTCTCCTAGAGAATTGGTGAGCACCGTGGTTGGGTACCTAGGTGTCTCAGCAGATGGAGATATGTCCATAGAATGGAAAGTTGTTCAATATTTACAGTTAGGTTGATGTTAAGCCCTAAATAGGTTCCCAGTCAATTTGTTTAGTACTAGTGTTTGACCCAAAGGTATAGTTGGTTCCAAATTGGTATATTGTTCCAAATCATGGTGTTACAAGTGAAGGGAGGAGCATCAACATTTGATTTAGAGAACCCACAATTTGTTTTTGATATTTGGAGATGTCCTTATTTGGAATCATCCACCAACATTTTGGGATTCTTTGTAACACTACCTTGGTGGTGATTTTGTCCATTTCATTATGTATTCTCCCAAGTATGATATGGTATCCATGACTTTAGGAGTTTACATGTCTTCTTTTGGCAGTTGCTCAAGGATTCAATGTCTCCACGCCTGATTTTTGTTGGAGTATCTATTTTGACAATTTCATCATTTGGATCACACCGCTTTGTATGGTGTTTTAGCAACTTGTTTTAGTTGGTTTTGAGCATTCCTCTTATCCTATATGGATTTGGGTTCCATTATGTTGATCTACATCACAAAAATGGATTTTGGTTTCCAACTACATCAAACATCACTCAACATGGTCAACCTTTGCATTATGCTCGTTTTGCATCGACAATAGAAACAACATTTTCCCTCTCCCTTGATAGCATTGGAGACTAATGCTTCTTTGGTTGGGAGGATTGATAAGGATTCTAGTCCCTAGTATTTTCATATGTGTTATTGTGTGGGAATTATTGAGATTATTATTTTCGATACCTTTCAGTTTCCTAGTCTTATGGAGTAGTTGAGAGGCTTTTTCCAATTATCTCTATTCTTGTGGTTTGTTTCTAGTTTTTAGGATCCAGGGAGTATTTATGTCATAGATTGTTGAGGTAGTTTTCCTCTTGTAAATCTATTTAAGCTTCTCATTTTCTTAATAAAAATCCAGTCTAAGTTTTCATTTAACACTTTTTGGATGAACTTGGCTCGTGAGTGGGATTTCCTACTTCGTTGGGAAATCCCACATTTGGGGGTGGGTACATAACATATGAGTCATTGTATTATGATAGTGAATACATCAGGTCAACCAACAACACACCAGATGGATTTTTTTGGGATGATGAATAGGATGAGGACAAGAGGGAAGGGGAGCTACTTCAAATAAATAGAAAAAGGTGCATGATAAAGATTTGTTAGAATGTTTACACTTAGGAGTTAGTTAAGATCAACTTGGTTTAATGTTTCTTCAGGTAAAAGTGTGTTTATTTATTATGCATTAGTGTGCATTTGTAGTTATGTAATCCAATGGTCATGATATGTTCTAAACTTAGAGTGATTCGATGGCTCATAATCTGCTCGATCTTGACAACTATATTGATTGGTGGCTTAGCACTTGATTGGTCCATGATATGTATTTAAAGAGAATGGAGGGTCATTTGATGATGATCGATTAAGATAAACTCTCTTGTAAAATATTTTTTCGTTTTCATTAATATATTACCTCAAGTGGCCACATTGGCTAGGGTCGTGGGCTATTTTCCTCTTCAAGGGTTTTAACCATGTAATACCATCGATGTATTGATTTTTTATCTGGTTGTGTGAGCGGTTTCTTAAGATGTTCATCCCATGTGAGAATACCTAAATTTGTTGAATATGGTATTAGAGGTCGTTTGAAGACCCACTCTCATTGTAGATTGAGATCCTGAATCTGTGTTGCCACATTTCTTGGTTTAGTTATTTCTGTACATTTATGGGCTACGAATAATGTTCCATTACAACTGGAGTGTTTCTTTCAGTTGGAAATGCTTTTTGTTTCACTTGAAAAGGTTCATGTTTTCCCAAGATACGACCATTTTTGTTAGATCTAGAGGTATACAGTCTGAATACACCCTTTTAAATTATTTTTTATGAGTTAATATTTCTGTTTTACTCTTTTTTATTTTTGGATTACTATTGCTTCTAGTCTGTGTAATCTTTATTTTTTTCACTCTATGTGATCTTGGAAAATAAAAAGTAAGCGGAAAATGTTTTGTTTTTTGCATATGCTCTTTTCTCTATGCTTTATTTTTGTTGATTTCCAATTACTCTCATGGGGTGTTTGCATATATCAAGCAACAAGACCAATGCAAAAGGAAATATCAGGAAGGTATGAGTCAAATACAAGAATCTACCAAGTAATTGAGGATACAAAGTGGCATTGACTTCGTGAGTAGTACAGGTGGCAACAAGTTTAACTCCAAACTAGAAGGGAGATGGTTGGTTTACAATCTTCCGTGTGAAAGCGATGAACAAGGTCACATGCATATTTAGAATAGGAAGGGAAATTGCTTCCTTGGTTTGCAATACTTAGAGGCCAAGAAAATAATGCAAATAACATAAGTCTATCATTTCAAATTTCTTCTTAAGGTTGGATTTTACATGGGTTAAGAGTTTAGGGTCACTACTAGTGAGGATAAGGTCATCAACGTAGAGAAAAAATATTATGAGATGGCTTCCTACTTTCTTGGTATATATTTTGGGGTAAAAATTGTTGATATTATGGTAGCTACGATAGGTATTAACCTCCATATGTAAACTTTGGCTAGAAAAGAATATTCTGGAAGCAAGAGAAACCCTAAACAAATGTGTAAAAACCATAGATGACAAGTCGACTCAGTAGAATAAATTATATTAAAGTGTTACCCTCTAGAAAGAGAAGTCGGCCTAGACATGTGATAATGAGCACTATAAATAAGAGGTGATTGAGCTCATTTTTACACACTCACTTCACTCACTCTCTCAAGTATAGCGCAAGTTTGGAGCTGCAACTGCAAGAATAGAAGGTGGGTCTTCTGGGGTGATTCTTGGTCTCTCTCTCTAGTGCTATCTAGCCTAAGATATGCGCCTTCCCTTCTAGTATCTCATGGTGTTATTCTTGGTGACATTCTTGGTGGTACTCTAATATTCTTGGTGCAATCTTGGTAAGTGCAACTACAATTGCTGCAGTTGAGTATTGTTCTTGTTCTGTGGTTTTTGGATTTTCTGTCCGGTGCATAATATTTGGAGAAATATGTGTTATCTTGGTTATATTTTGGTTCTAGTGCTGCTTCCGAAATCATTCTATCTAGCAAAGGTTAAGGTGCTCGGGGGTGGTTGCATGCCTATGGTTAGGTGACAATATTGTGATATTTTCTATGGTAAAATGAGCACATTGAATATTTTAATAGGTTATGGGCCCACAATACCTTCATACAGTCTATCCACTAGAAGGTAGATCGATAGTTCCCTGGCAAGCTCGTTTTGGCACGAGTTGTAGTTGTAGCTAGGGTTTCTGATTTTGCAGCTGCAGCAAACCCTAACCTAACTTTTTGGGCACTTCAAGTGAATCATTTGGCACAATTCTTGGATATTCTAGTGCACCCTAGCCTAGCACACCCTCTGGTGTCCTCAGCTAGAAAAAACATCAAGTTTGAGTTCTTGGTCAAAGTCAAAGTCAAAGGTTGACTTTTGGTCAAAATTGATTATGTTGTCAAAGTTGAAATTTCAGGGTTTCTAGCTTGTTCTAATCATTGAACCTTTTTTATTCAGTTTCTAATGTCTTCTTGTCAAGATGGTGTCTAGTTTCAAATTAGAAGACACGCTGAGAGATGCTGCAAATTTCAAAGATATGCACTTGTATATGATTTTTGTGTTATATCATCCAACAAAGTATGAGTGTGTTTTGCATGGAATGTACAAGATACCTTGTCCAAGAAGTGATCTTGGATTCAATACATTCAAAGGAACAAGCAAGTTGAGGCTCCAGGTTCCAGGTTTGATTGATCAAATTGTTAAGTTTCAATTTTAACATATCAAGTTTGATAGTTGCTATAGTACAAGTAAACACTATAGTTGTGGCAACAATATTTGAAAGGTTCTATTACCGTTAGATATACTTGGTTGCATATAAGTACTATTGATATAGATTCCTATTGCACTTGTTTGCAAAATGAAATTCTCCTCTAGGAGATATCTCTTATTTTGCTCCCGGATAGGTTACCTTAGTACTCTATGATGACTACCATCCTTTTTACCATAGATATGTTCTTATGAAAATGATATTGGAAATACCTTTTCTCTTGTTGTTCTTGTTCCGAGCAGGTCACAGGAGATAAATGTAAGGAACTATAGTGACAGTTACAAACATGGAGAAAATGACTCCATCAATTGGTAAGGCATGTGATCTCACCAAGTACTAATTCTAAAGGAAGTGTGTAAAGAAAAAATGAGTTTTGGACATCGTTCACTTAGATGTGTGTGGACCAATGAAGATACAGATCTTGAGATTCAATAATAAAGGAGAGTACTCCTCCAAGGAGCTTGTTTCCTTTTGTAAAGAAGCCAGGATCATGAGGGAGCTAATTGTCCCACATAATCCTCAACAAAATGGTGTGGTAGAAAGAAAAAACCGATGCATTGAAGAATCTGTAAAGGAAATGATGAATGACCAGAATCTATCCATGTCTCTATGGGGAGAAGTAGCTATGACAACTGTATATATTCAGAATAGAAGTCCTCATAATATATTGAAGAAAATGAATCTAGGAGAAGTCTGTTCCAAAGAAGCCAAGTGTGGAACACTTGAGGATCTTTGGTTGTCCTGTCTATGCTCATATTCTCGAGGACAAAAGGAAAAAGTTGGAACCTTTAAGAAAGAAGGGCATATTCGTTGGATATAGTGAAACATCAAAAGCTTATAGAATCTATGTCATAGGTCAACAAAAGATTGAAATTAGCAGGGATGTGACTTTCGAAGATAAGATAGCCTTCAAGAAATATATAGAAGATTCCATAGATTCCAATTATGAAGAAGAACATAAAGATCCCAAGTAAGAAATTACATGTTCTCTAGAACATCCCAATGAAGAACCAAAAAAACCACTTGAACCTATAGAACTAGTTGTTATACCCAAGAATAGAAAGCGACCAACATGGCTAGAATCCACCTTACAGGAAGCAGAAAGACATAAATCTCCTAATGGTACCTTCAGGGAGAGAAAGAGGCCGAAAATGTTCTCTAGTTATGCGACACTCATGACAAATCTTGTCAATGCAAAATCTTCCACATTTGAAGAAGAAATCAAGAAGAAAGAATGAAAGGAAGCTATGATGGATGAATATCAATCCATCATGAAAAATGATGTATGGGAAATTGTGCCTAGACTTGAAGGAAAGTCTATAGTCACTTCAAAATGGGTTTACAAGATAAAGCATGTAGTAGATGGGAGTATCAATAAATACAAGGCAATATTCGTGGTTAGAGAGTTCTCTCAATAGGAGGGAGAAGACTACGATGATACGTTTTTTTCCAGTTGCCAGATATACCTCTATTACAACCATCATATCTCTTGCAATATCCATGGGTTGGAGTTTACATCAGATGGATGTAAAGACCACTTTTCTCAATGGATTAATTGAGAAAGAAGTATACATAGAACAACCTCAAGGTTTTGAGGTACACACAAGTGAAACCCATGTATGCAGATTAAAGAAGGCCTTGTATGGACTCAAGAAAGCTCCAAGAGCTTGGTATGCACAAATTGACAGTTACTTGACGAGACTTGGATTTTCCAAGAGCTATGCTAATCCAAACCTTTATTACAAGGTTGTGAATGATGCACCTATGATACTACTACTATATGTTGATTATTTGTTTCTAACAGGTGCATAGCCTCTCATTATTCAGTGTAAGAGGGAGCTAGCCTCTGAATTCAATATGAAGGATCTTGGTCTCAAGCATTATTATTTGGGACTAGAAGTATGGCATAAGTGTGGTGAAATCTTCTTAGGGCAAGGGAAGTATGTTGTAAAAATCCTTCACAAGTTTGGGATGATGGATTGCAAATCCATGGAAACTCCCATGGTGACAGATCTGAAGAAGTTGAAAGACTATTATTCTGATCTAGTAGACTCATCTCTGTACCAACAGTTGATTGGCTCACTTATGTATTTAGTTAATACTCGACTGACCATTTTCTTTATTGTGAACACGTTGAGCCAGTTCCAGGTGGAACCTAGACATGAGCGTTGGACGTTATCACAAATAACTGGTTCATGTCTAGGCTCATGTGTACTAATATGGATCGACACTATTGTGGTCTATTGGATGCCATTGTAATAACTATGTACTACTACCTGATTTCCATGCAGACTACCAATAGTGTTGAAGGTGTTTCCTAGGCTGGTGTGCCAACCAACAGTGTTGGAGGTGATTGCCAACTAGATGGATAGTGATGTTGATGCTCGTGAATTGATCTGTCTGATCATGAGATAACCTATGTGGATATGATGATGCTACCTATAGAATGGTTTGCTAAACTATCTGATCCTTTCCCATACCATGTTAAATGGATGGATGTGTTTGAGACCATTACAATTAATACCTCCATAGTTAGGAGGGAGTGTTGATATTATGGTAGTTGCAGGAGGTATTAACCTCCATGTGTAACCTTTGGCTAGAATAGAATATTCTAGAAGCAAGAGAAACCCTAAATAGATTTGTAAAAACCCTAGAAGACAAGTCGACTTAGTAGAATAAATTATATTAAAGTATTATCATCCAAAAAGAGAAGTCGGACTAGACATATGACAAGGAGCACTATAAATAGGAGGTGCTTGAGCTCATTTGTACACACTCACTTCACTCACTCTCTCAAGTATAGCACAAGTTTGTAGCTGCAGCTGCAAGAATGGAAGGTGGATCTTCTGGGGTGATTCTTGATATCTCTCTCTGTAGCGCTATCTAGCCTAAGATATGCGCCTTACCTTCTAGTATCTTTTGGTGTTATTCTTGGTGACATTCTTAGTGGTATTCTTGGTAAGTGCAATTGAAACTGCTGCAATTGAGTATTGTTCTTGTTTTTTGGTTTTGGGACTTTCTATCTGGTGCACCATCTTTGGATAAAGATGCACTCTCTTGGTTGTTTGTTGGTTCTAGTGTTGCTTCCAGAATCATTCTATCTAGAAAATGTTAAGGTGCTCGGGGGTGGCTGCATGCCTATGGTTGGGTGAAAATATTGTGATATTTTCTATGGTAAAATGAGCACATCGAATATTTTAACAAAAATGACATATTAAAATTCCATGGTCAAGAAGAAATCTATCCATTTTAGAATACCAAGCCCGACGAGCTTGCTTAAGACCATAGAGAGATTTCTTAAGGTGACATAAACTGATAGATTCATTCTCAACATTCATAGGAGGTTGTTCCATGTACATTTCTTCTTGCAGTTCCCCACACAAGAAGGTAGATTTAACATCCATTTGATGGACCTCCCATCTATGTGAGGCAACAAGGCCTAGCACAAGGTAGATGGAATTCATTTTGGCTACATGGGAAATTGTTTAATTGTTGTCAATTCCTTCAACTTGAGAGAATCCTTTGGAAACTAATCGAGCCTTATGTCTTTCAACACTTACATTTGATGCATACTTAGTTATATACACCCATTTATATCTCACAAGTTTTCTTCCTTTCAGAAGAGGTACAAGATCCCAAGTATCGTTCACCATAAAGGAACACTAGTCTTTGGTTACCATTACCATGGCACTTTGGTTATCATTTGTGCCTTTTTTTTTTTAAATGGCATAAATTTCACATCCGAAGTCCATTTTCAATGTCGTTTTTTTAAACAACCTATTTTTTTGAGACATTTCCATCAATATAGTCAATTTCAGATTTTGAATCCATATTACCTCCATATTTTAGAATGGATACTCCAAGTGATCTTTTGCTTACTAGTACCAATTGCTTCTCATGGAAATCCCATATGGTGCATGTACTATGAAGTAAAGGATTGTACCAAATTACCTTGGGAAAAGAAAAAACTTTGATTCATGATGAAAATAAAGACAAATGGGATGATAAAAATATCGTAACAATAACGACAACTAAAGAATATCATTCCTTAATGGGGAACAATACTTGGGATCTTGTATCTCTTTCGAAAGGAATACAAATTGTTAGATGTAAATGAATGTATAGAACTAAGTATGCATCTGATGGAAGTGTTGAAATCCATAAGGCCATATTAGTTTCCAAATGATTCTCTCAAATTGAAGGAATTGACTATAATGAAACCTTTTCCCTCGTAGCCAAAATGATTCGATTCGCCTTGTTCTATCCCTTGTTGCCTCACATATATGGGAGGTCCATCAGATGGATGTTAAACTCACGTTCTTCCATGGGGATTTGTAAGAAGAAATCTACATGGAACATCTCTTGTCTATGTTCAGAATGACTCCAAACTTGTTTGTCAACTTAATAAATCTCTCTATGGTCTTAAGCAAGCTCCTCGGGATTGGTATGCTAAAATGGATAGCTTTCTTCTTGACATTGGATTTTCTAGATGTCATTATGACCCTAATTTATATACCAAAAAAGTCGGAATCCATCTCATAATAGTTTTTTTTTTAATGTTGATGACCTTATCCTCACTGGTAGTGACCCTAAACTCTTAACCCATGTGAAATCCAACTTTAGTAAGAAATTTGAAATGAAAAAATTAGGTTATTTGCATTATTTTCTTGGCCCCCAAGTATTACAAACCAAGGAAGTAATTTCCCTTTCCTAGTCTAAGTATGCATGAGACCTTCTCTACTTTCACATGGAAGATTGTAAACCAACCCCATCTCCCTTCCAATCTGGAGTCAAACATTCTACCACTTGTAATAATCCCAAAGTCAATGCCACTTTTTATCGTCAGTTAGTTGGTTTCCTTTTGCATTTGACTCATACTCATCCTAATATTTCCTTTGTTGTTTCTATTGGAAAGCAACAAAAATGATACTTAAATATGTCTCAGGTACAATTATGTTTGGAATACATTACATTTCAGGGGGGATTCCTTTGTTGTTTGGTTTCACTAATTCCAATTGGGTTGGTGACCCTAATGATCTAAAGTCTATTGTAGGTTATGTTTTCAGTCTTGGTTCGGAACCTGTCAATTGGGATTGTAAGAAAAAATAGGCTCTTGCTCTTTCTTTAGTAGACGCAAAGTACTAAGCAACAATTCATGCAAGTCAAGGAAGCCTTGTGGCGTCGATAGATCCTTTCAAATTTTGGTTCCCTGCAACAGCATCTGACCACCCTTTGATGTGACAATTAGAGTGCCATCAATCTTGTCAAAGATCTAGTTTGATATCAACGTAGAAAACACATTGAGATACAAATGCACTTCATCAAAAAGCTCAATCATGATCATGCTATTGAATTTCTTTTTTTCCCTACAGATCATAAATTTGTATCCATTTTCATAAAATCTCTTATAGAAGCAAATTTTCTCAAACTTCAATCTATGTTAGGAGTTCATGAAGTTATCAATAAGAGGGGTAGGCTCTAATGCTTCTTTCCTTCTCCTATTTTGCCTCCTTTGTAAATCCTTCAATCATATCCCAAGTTGTTCTTAAGGGGGTATGTTAGGATATTTAGACACCTAGGAGTTAGTTAAGATCAGCTTGGTCTAATATGTCTTTAAGTAAAAGTGTGTTTTTTTATTGTGTTTCTTTAATATGCATTTGTAGTTATGTAATCTGATGATCATGATATGTTCAAAACATAAAGTGATTTGATGACTCATATTCTCCTTGATCTTAACGACTATATTTATCTGTGACTTAACACCCAATTGGTCCATGATCTCTATTTAATGAGCATGGAGGTTCATTTTCTAATGATCAATTGTGAGAAACTCTCTTGTAAAATATTTTTCTTTTGCATTAATATATTTCCTCAAGTGGACACATTGGCCAGGGCCATGGACTATTTCCCTCTTCGAGGATTTTAACCACATAATAACATTAGTGTGTTGATCTTTGATTTGGTTGTTCAAGCAATTGCTTAAGGTGTTCATCATGTGTGGGAATGCCATGTTTTGTTGAACATGATTAAGTCACTTATATTTTGTCAAATTTTTGTATATTAATTAATAATATATATTTGATCTCATACTATTCATTTTTATTTCATGAATACATCAGGGAATTCAAAAATATATGAAATCAATAAATGTGTTATTTACATAGAGGAAACACAATGATGGGTTGCATTGTATGAAGAGAAGAAAAAGAAATGAGATAGTGAGAGGAAAGAATTAATACAATTGAACAATAGAAACATGCCTTATCCTAATCATTTAAAAGAAAATGTAATAATGATCTATCCCAACAGTTGGGTGGATGATCAGATCCGAGAGAAATATGGTGCATCTGATTGTTATTGGCATGGTGAAGAGGATGCACTAAACGTAGGGATAGAGTGTAGTAGCTCTGTAATCTCTCTGAGTACATTTTTCAATTTATAATACACATTTGAATTATAACATGTATTATGTTTTTATTAATGCTCAAGTTATTAAACATATGACATCGTCCTTTGTTCACATTTTTATAGGTGCATTTGTTCCCACCTATGTGAGGATATGGACATCATTTTCACATTAAGGATGTTGATGATATACATGTCAAACTTGACTATGGAGTGGAAGTCAAGTTTGATCAATCTAGTTGTGCTAGCCACTGTGGTTAGAACCTAACAAAAGGGAAGACAATTACATCACAAAGATAGAAGAGATCATGTAATTTGACTTCTCATGTTTCCAATGTGTTGTTTTCAGTTGCAAATGGTGGGATACCTTTAATTTTAATAATGTAAAGGAAGATAGTGATAATGGACTAATATATATCAACTATAAAAGGTTTTGGGATGAAAAATATGAGCCTTGTGTTTTCCCAAAAAACTATAACCAAGTATTTTTTAACCCAGATATGTTGGATGGGAATTGAAAGTTCATACCAAAACACGATATGAGGTCTAACCATATTTTTGAAAATAATAATGTTATCATATCAAGTAAGGAAAATAATGAGGGTGATGACAATGAAGAGTGATATGTACATGTCTTATTTCAACATTTATATTGAGCATGCTCATTTTATTATGGTTATATTTAATTGACCAATTATGTGTTTTTCCTTCATTTTATCATTTGGATATGAAAAGTTAACAACCATTTACAATCAGCATGTTGAAAATAAATTAAATTGTTTTGGACTTTCAAGTTCTTTAATGAATTGTGAATCGTTTTTAGTTGAAATATTTGCATGTTGTGTCTTTTTATAAGATTAATATCAAGAACTATTATCATCTGTTTAGTTGGTAGTCTTTTTTTGTCTTTTGTTATATTTAATATAGTAATTTAGATTTATTTTCATGATATAATCTAACAAATTGATTCTAAAATTGTTCAAATGTGATTTACAATTGTTTTCATGATTTAATTTAAACACAACCTTAGTGGGACTAATTGTTAAGAACATGTGTTTCCTCCTTGGAGGTCATAGGTTAAAATCCAAAAGGGGGTAGGATATGTATACCTTCATAGACTTTAGCAATCAAATCCTTGCACGAAGGGGGTCCCTTGTCCCATAAACAAGGAGGTCTCATACACCAATTTGATATATAACTTAAATGTGATCTTAAAAATAAATTATTAATATTATTAATATTATTAACAACTATTAACATCAAAATAATGTGATCTTAAAAATAAATTATTTTTATTAACAATTATTATCATGACTATGCCTATATGAAAATTTCTAATATATAAACAATAAACATAATTACAATTTTCTATCTTTAAACATTGTTGTTTTTTAAATTTTAAATTGAAATGAAAAATTTCAAACTTGCTCAGAAAAGATAAAAAGTTTCAATGGAAAATAATGTATACCCAACACAAAAAGATAAGAAGTTTCATTTGAAAATAATGTGTACCCAATACATAGAGAAGTTCTCACTATGAGAGTTTGTTGTATGAGAGTTTGCTACATATTATCATGTGATGAATAAACCCCAAGAAAAACATGACCAAGGCTTTATGAACAAGCTGACTTAGGAAAGTAATTCCATAGACTACAAAGTTAGAGTTCCATAGTTAAGCCTCCACTTAGACTACAAACTATTTAAAATTTAAATAAAGGATAGTTTAATTATTATTTATTTACATTCTAATTTCATTAGAATAAGTACAATATTCACATAATAATAATTATAATTACTTATTGTATAATAATCTCAACATCATCAAAAAAGTATATGTATAATAATCATATTCAATAATAAAAATAATGGACTTAGGAAAGCAATTCCATAGACTACAAAGTTAGGGTTACATAGTTAAGCCTCCACTTAGACTACAAACTATTTAAAATTTACTTAGAGGATAGTTTAATTATTATTTATTTACATTCTAAAAATTACAATTCCATTACAATAAGTACAATATTCGCATAATAATAATTATAATTACTTATTGTATAATAATCTCAACATAATCAACTAGTATATGTATAATAATAATAAAAATAATAATGATAGGAGTATAATCAATAAGTATAATTTCAACATCATTAATAATAATAAGTAATAATAATTATTAACAATGAGTATAATCATATTTATTTATATTCCTAAATTATAATAAGATTATCATAAATGAAGTAATCAAATAAATTAATGAAAAAAATTAATCCAATCTTAATTATAATTATTTTTATAATGCAATATACACAAAGTTATTGTTATATAAAATTGGAGTTATTAAGATTATCATAAATGAAGTAATCAAATAAATTAATGAAAAAAATTAATCCAATTTTAATTATAATTATTTTCATAATGCAATATGCACAAAGTTATTGTTATATAAAATTGGAGTTATTATTTTGTTAGATTTATCTATTATGATTTTAATTTAAAAAAATTAATGAAAATTTTAATTAAAATATTTTATAATAAAATTTTAAAATATTATTTAATAACATAATGGTTTTAAAATTTTAATCAAGATGTATCATTATTGATATAAGCATTTAATCAAGTTTGTAAATATGTTTAATTAGCATATTGTGTAGTTTGTAAACATGTTTAATAAAGATATTGTGTATTTCTACATAACAGATAATTTACTCTGAAAAAAGAGTTTTTTTTTTTCGAAGGAAAAAAGCGTAACTTTTATTAAAAGAAATAAAAATTACAATATGAATATTACATGCTGAAAGCATGCATTTAGTCTGGACAAACCTTTCAACCCCAAGAGGAAGAAAGATGCAGTAAAAAATGACCCTCTGAAAGCGACCCCTTTACAATTTGAAATCTACATGAAAAATAGCTACAAAACTAAGCTAAGAAGACACAACATAGGAAGACCAGATGAAACCCTGAACTGACCAGGCCAAAGCAACAAATAGAACCCTCAAGAACTAGTAGTGGAGTGACATCGAAACTAGGAGTCCTACAGCCACGGAAGAGAAAGCCAGAAACTGCACGCCCAAAACAGGACCTCAAAGTGTTGACCCTAGCCCATAATTAACACTACACGCCCAAAAAGAGAGGACCTCAAAGCTCTGACCCAAACACCCAAAAAAAAGCAACAACCCCAACATCCAATTCCCAAAAACCAGAACCTGAGAGGAGTGCAGAGCCCCCTCAACCACCAAAATCCCATGGGATAGCCCTGACATTGCATTAAGCCCTGAACGAACCAACATGGATGGATCTACTAGATCCACCCAAAAAGCACCCGAAGAACCTTCCCACGCACCAAAAGGCTGCAACATTGAAAGACTGACACCTCGTAGTCGACAACTTGGACATCAAAGGACTCGATCTAGACCATAAACAAGGGAAAAACCACCGCAAGGCAAAAGTTTGTGGACGGAGCACCCACAACCATAACAACGGACCGAAAAGAACATGAAATACCAAATCTGCATTGAGGAGAGCACGACCGCCAAGCAAACACTGGAAAGGGGAAAGGAAGAATATATATGCACTAGGGGGATCACGACCAACACCTGAGGAAACCTCCCACTATCCATTGTGCCATTGAAGGAAAAGACAAAGGGGAAGTGTGACAGGAAGAAGAAGAGCACCCACACAGGTCGCTTGCGGCTAGGGATGCGGCCAGGGAAACCCTAGTCGTAAAGCCCCAATCTCTCACCATGCATTGCTTCAAAAATGAAAAACCCACTTTGAAAAAGAGTTAACATTATATAACAACATTAAATGATTATAAGTTTCTTACAATTAGAATCCAAATTAAATGATTACTATATTTAAAATTAATTATTATATAACATCTCAAATTTAAATGAATGATACATCTTAATTGTAATTTAAAAACAAAGTAATCATTCATATGGTTAATATAAAAGAAAAGATTCACAACTATATATAACACAAATACAAAAATGGTATGATGAAGGATAAAGATGAAATGTGGTGATGTTGTAGGAGGGATGCTCTATATAACATTGTGTACATGAAAATGACGATTTACCAATATAAAAGATTTTAGTATATAAGCAAAGTGAACTATGATTGAAAATTCCTAATTTAAATGTTGTTTTTTTCAAAGTCCAAGATGAAAGATAAATATATGATGATGGATAAAGATGTAATGTGGGTATGTTGTAGGAGGGATGCTCTATATAACATTGTATAGTGTATATATGAAAATAACGATTTACTAATATTAAATATTTTAGTATATAAGTAAAGTGAATTATGATTGACAATTCCTAATTTAAATGTTGTTTTTTTCAAATTTCAAAATAGGATGTCAAGTTTCAAACATGAAAAAAAAAATGTTTTATTTAAAAACAAGTGCTATTGTATTGGCGATATCTTTGTAGATCATGAATATTGAAAATAGAAATTGAAAATAATAATATTGAAAATGGAAATTGAAAATGGTGATTTTTTTTTTTTTTGTTATTTCGACATTCAATATTATTATGGAAAATATTTAAATATAATGTCATGTAATTTTAGGTTGGATAAATATACTATCTCAGAGTAGGCCACTGTTAATATAACAACCCACATTTTCAAAGCTGTCATACATAGCTAGTTATTAATTAATAATATTTAATCGTAAGTATAAGTAAAACATAAGTAATTAATTAATTGGGAGTAAGTATAAGTAAAGCATAAATAATTAAAGCATAAGTAATTAACTATGAGTTTTAATAATTTCCATGTATGAATAGAAAAACAAAAGTTTTTTTTGTAACTTTCTAAAATTGGAATTGGAAAAACAAAATATTTTGCAACTTTCTAAAATTGAAATTGAAAACTCATCGAAGTATTTACATCAAACACTTTCAAATTTCCAAGTAGTTGGATAGGAAGAGGGAGCTTTCATGAATTCAAATTTATTTTTGGCGGGACTTCAACAGTAGGACGCCATGGTCGATTGCTTGATACCTTCGTTGTCTAGCCTTAGAGATGGTGGGTTCCGGTAGATTTTTACCTTTTTTAGTTTTCTTTGGCTGGGTTTTTAGCTTCTTTTCTCCTTTTCTGAGTTGTTACAGTGCCGAGTCCTACTAGTTTTAGTGGAGCTTAGGTAGGTGGACACATTTATTATGCTTCCTTATCGTTTTCTTTACTATTCTTGGTAATTGTTGCGTCTCTCCTAGAACGTGGAGCTATCCTTTTCTCATTTTTTGGGTTTAGAAGGTGGATCACAGGTGGTCAGTTTCCATTTAATCCTTTTCTATGTATTACTTATTACCCCTCTTACCTTGGTCTTTGGGAAGTTTACAACCCTTGATTTTCGAGTATTTGCATTAGTGCACTCCAAGTGGCGGCTTAATGGCCCTTAATCGGTTGGCTAACATAAATGTGGAGGTTAGTAAGTTAATGGATGAGTCAATTGAAGGACTTTGGCAGGAGGTAGGCATTAACTCAAACCTCGATACTACGAAGGTGCATTCACTTGGTTTTCATTCAATCTCTAGGCCTTTTGTTACACCTGCTCATTGATTTAGTGGAGGACATGGTTTAGCACCCTCGTTTGATACTTTCCTACCAGGTCGAATTCTTTTCAAGGGGTGCCAAAACAATGCTCGGGGAGTAGTCCACAGGCCGTTGATAGAGGGGTTGATATTATTGTTTCTTGAAGCAAGGCTCCATTTCCTCCTTCTTCTTGGAAGTGTTGTAGATAGTGGGTTGCGAAAAATGTGGTCAAGAGGATGGTCTTAGGCTCGGATATTGGGTTGGAGGATACTTGCAGGTTGGCTTTATGCGGCTTGGTGGGGAGATTTGCCTGTGGAAATTTATGCTCGGAATTTTTTTTTGTTTGGATGGAGCGAATTTGGACACCTTTTTTAGGTTATGCACCGGAGGTTTATTATCTTACGAAAGGATGGCTGGGGTTCTTGTGTAACACTCCATAAGATGTAGCATTACTGCTTCAAAAGAATTGGGTTAATGGAGGCAATAGCCTCATGTTAAAGAGGTGGAAGGTTGCTTTCGATCCAATTACAAAATACTTCTCCTTTAGAGATTTTTGGGTACTTTTATCAAGGCTATCCTTATATCTTTGGAATGAAGGGGCGCTGACGGCCATTGGAGATTCTCTTGGCAAGTTCATTATGATAGAAAAAGAAAATATCTCTGTGGAAACTAGTAAAGTTGGCAGGATTTTGGTCGAAATGGACATACTCCTCGGTTTGCCAGAGTCCTTAGAGATTGAATGGAGAGGTAGATGTTTCCTTCAGTGACTTGACTACTTAGGCATTCTGTTCAGGTGTAGTTTTTGTTGAAGTACATCCCATTTGAGACGAGAGTGTAAATGTTTTGGTGAAGGTAATAGTGAACATGAAGGCTCTGACCTTTTGTATGGCACACCTGATTCCTCCATGGAAATGGGTTTCTATGGTTACGATATTGTTCACCAGGCCCGGGTCGATCCCAACTACTCGGAGAGTTCGGCCTCTTTAACTCGTAAGTTACAAGCTCATTGCCCGACACTTTTTAGTTCATTGTCTGTGTGGGAACGAGAAGTATTAAATTAGTCTAATTGGCAATGTTACTTCTAAACCAATTACGTCCCATTTAGAAGATACAGCGAATGATGTTTCTACTAGTCATATTTTTGGTTGTCGGGTGTCCTTACCTACCTCTTCGATTGATCCCTCGAGGATGGAGCCTTTGACTATCTCCGATAGTCAGGAGGTGTCTTGTGTTAAAGTGACTCAACTGAGCCCCTCTCTGGAGCCTTCCAGTCCTTCTAAGTCTATCCGTAGCTCGGGGACAAGTCAATTACCGATTGGTCACCCTTCCTCTCCTCCAGGATATAGGGAAGCAGACGATGAGGAGACCTCTCTGTGTTGTGCTCGATTCCTTGATTCCTTTCATCCGAGATACTGATGTTACTGTTCAACTACCTGTTTATCTTGGTAAGTCAGTCATTGACCCTGTTGTGGGAAACAGAGAGGCTAGCTACTCACATTCCATTACAGTAGGGGCAGGAAAGGAATTCGCCTAGTCTAGGGGCTTGGGAATTGAACACTCGTCGGTTAATACCAGGAGTGCCCGAAAAAAGTCTTCTCTTGATACTAACCCTCGTACGTCCACCAAAGGTGGGGCACTTAGAGCTTTGAAGGCCCTGTTGACCGCCTCTCCAACACAGGTGGTCAACTCATGTTCCATGAAGAGATGCATCATCAGATGCCATGTTGTCAAAGACTTTTGGTCCTACAGGGCAGTGTTTGGCCCCAACACTTTATTTTGTAATTGGAATTTCCGCACCCCTGCGTGGGTTAATAATGTAATAGGTCTTCATGAGTCATGTCTAGGTCAGTTACCTTGGGATCGGTTCATTGGGAGAGTTCCTTTCACCGAGGGTTTTTAATCCTCAGGTTATCAATTGGGCTTTTAAGCCTTATTGATTTCCCTTGAGTTTTTCCCTCACACTTGCAATAATTCCTCCAAAGTGGTGAACGTCATTCTAGTGGGTTTATGTTTTGGTAACTATTATAGGGAATCATTGTAAATGACCATGCAAGACATATTATAAAGTTTCACAGAATTTCGTCGAGTCTAAGTTAGTTTTTTTTAATTAATTAATTTTTAATTAAATTTCCCTAAGTTTGGAGGTTTAATTATTTAATTAATTAATTATTTTTGAGCAATAATTGT
>JZKD02S1673890.1:204256-223872 GCA_000966675.3 Picea glauca
AGTCTAAAACAACAATTTTAATTTCTAAAGTCAAAACATGGCAAAATGTAAAAGTTGTAATAATGAGTTAGAGGATGTGAAAAGGTGAAATTATGGTTAGAGAGAGACCCCCTAAGCATAACATGACCCTCCCAACCTTTTTCAACCTTGTCTAACCCTTTTCCACTTCTCCTCAATAAAAAGTTATGCCCCCCTAGGGGGGTTGACGTTTTTCCTAGTAGGGGAACGTTGTAACTTGGGTTTAAGTGTATGGGGGGCTCCCCTCTCATGTAATTTACCCTTATTTCCCCCCCACATATCCTTCTAGAGTGTTTCCACACTCTATACCTCACATCCCACCTTCCATTCATCTCCCCATCCCAAGAGGTGAGCCCTCCAAGAGGAGTTACGCCCCCCTTCTTCTAGAAAACTCAAAAAATAATTAAAAAAAAATAATTTTAAACCTTTCCTCTACCTTGGCATCAATCCCAAGGCCTCCCACACTCATTTTGCTTTATCCCAACATTTTCCATCCCTTCTATACCCTAGATCTATTTTTGCAAACCCTAGATGGTGCGCCCTAGCCTTGAGATCTACTTTATTGCTTGGTGGTGGACACTTGGAATTGATCCAAGAGAGGTAGGTTTGCCTCTCCAAGTATAAATAGATCCCTCTCCTCACTCCCAACTCACCATATCTTGAGCTATTGTTATGCTACTTGACTTTCATTTCTCTCTCTCTCCATCATTCCATTTCTTCCATTCTCTTCTCTTAGGGTTTTGGAGTATTTTCTCTCCAAGATCCATTTTCTTGAATAATAATAAAGGAAAGCTTTGGAGGATAACTAGAGGAGTAATGCATGTTCTTGTTCTTCTTATGCACATGAGGTAAACTTGTATCGATTTTCTTTGGTGGTTATATACATTGGATCCTAGGTAAAGTGTTATTTGGGTGGATTTAACAATGCATGTTCTTGTAGATCTATATGTCTTGATATGTTAGATAGGATTGAAGTTTCATCTTATTAGCATATTCAATATATTATCCATGTATATGTATCATCTAACAAGGGTTTTGTAGGTTTGAATCAAAGGTTTCATTGGGAACACCTCAAGCAAGAAGGATCACTTGAGACCCAACTACACTCCAAGCTCTTCTCTCTCTTTACTCTTCTTCTTTATTTCTGTTCATTCACATTCATTTTCAGCTAGCATAACATGTTTAGATAGGTCATTTTTACACATATATACTCTCTTTATCTTGCAGAATGTTCTTGCCCTAAAAAGCAAGGGTTTTCTTTCATTTTGGTTGGTTGTGTGTAGTAAAATCAGAAGGATATCTTGCTGATTTGCAGGTTTCAGATCTGGTTGGGAAGGGGTATTGGCTGCCCAAAGACATCCACACAACACTTGAAGACCCCCCAAAGGGATTGGTAGCTCTCTCTCAACCCACTTTGTCATTTTTAGAGTTTTGCTTGCACTTTTTCTTCTTTTTTGGGTTGCTTGTTGGCTCATAGTTGTGGGAGGAAAAGTGGTATGGCCTCCTCCCACATGTGAGCCATTAGGGTAGTTAGATCTAGCTTAGGGCTTCCTTTTAGTTTTTCTTGCTTCCTTTTTAGCTAGGTCATGAGGTTTTGGAGGTGAGGGCACCTCTCAAACCTAGGCTGTGGGGTTTGTGGCTTGCTTGGTTGATTGCTTGGTTTGTTAGCTTATTTCTTACTCTCTCTCTCTCCCTTTACTTGTTTTCCCTAATTCCTAAATTCTAAAAGAACTTAACCTAACTAAGCAAACTAAATTAATTGCCTACCTAGTTGGGAGAGGAATACCCCAATAGGTAAGGTTAAGTGGTTGATGATGTGATTAATTATCTATGGGCTAATGCTATAATTACTTTTGTTTTAGATCAAACACATAATCATTGTCTTAAGCCTATTGGGAGGCATAATAAGTAACCTAACTAGATCCTTTAATTGCTTAGTTAATTTTCAAGTCTTTTCTTCATGCACATGTTTAGATCTTGAATGCTTAAATATCCAAATGCTTAAATAAGTGAATGGTTTATTTCTCTATTGCATATATCTATTGGAAGCCACTTGCTTAGGCTTGAATCTTGTTTGATGGTTAAAGAGGCAAACACACACTAAATTTTCTTTCCATATCTGGAAGGCAAGTTGTCCTTGCTAGTGTACTTTTTCTTTAATAGCAAGCTCATATGTGCATGTGATAACTTAAATCTTTTCCATCCATCTTTATTTGCTTTACATGTGTTCACACTCTTAATTGCATAAGCTTCAAGCAACACATTTTTAAGCTCATAAAAGTTTCGGCCATATCACTAAATCACACTTAAAAAGTGTCTTAAAATCTTCAAAACACTCTAAAAATCATCTAAAAGTCTACCTAATCCATATATATACTTAATAGACTTTTTAGGGTACCTTAGACCACCATCTTCACCATCTAAAATGGGGCTTGAGGAAAACAACGGAGGGTGTAGGCAGGGGACTATCTCATGGCGCATAGGATGTGTCCTCTCCGAGAAGTACTCTTGTTTTGGGCTGACTTGTGAAGCTAGGGTGGCAACACTTATTGAGCATCCAACAATTATTTGGCAATAGGAGGAGGAGGCTTTGGTGAAATCTTATTACAATTTGATAACTCTTAATAAAGCTTAATAACTAAACCTTGGACTAAATCTAATAAACATTTTGTGGGTTGAACAACTAAGAGTGGTGGATATTCATCTTTGATACTTGTGGATAAATCTATAAATCTTATTTTGATGTATTGATGATGATGATCTTGATGCCTTGATGATAATGATGCTTTAATCCTGTGATATACTGCGCACATAAAGATAAAACGTGGTTAGCTTGCTCTTTGTATCATTTGTATCTTAGCATTTTACTTGTAAGTAACTGTATCCAATATTTGTTGGTTCATTTTATTCTTTTGTAATCTTGTAAACAACTTGTAATGAACAACCCTCTAACTTAGTTGACCCCTTGCCCAATCTTTAGGCACTAGTCTTAGTTTCCCTAGGAAAAGGCTTGACTTACATACTAACCCTTGCATCTTGCATTGCTGCTTGTGCATCTTAGGATTAGAATCCGTCTAACCTTAAGAAATTAAAACTAACTCCTGGAACTTAACTTAAACACATCTAGTAACTAAGGTCTACCCCCTTTGGCTTCCCTAGGAGTAAGCCTAGACGGAAGAGGTTTCAGTCAAAGTGACAACGTGGGATGTGAACCTAGGCATTGTGCCTCCAAGGACACACTAAGTGAGCTAGACTTAGCTCTCGTTTGCAAGTGTGTATAAGGATGACAACAGGCCCTGCCATAGGCAAAGTAATATTACTGCTCTCTCTCAATCTAAGGGGGATTGGAGGCACCCTAAATTTGGCCTTTGTTCGATGTGTTTTGGATAAAACTCGTCCTAACATTGTTTTCTTTCAGGAAACATTGGTTCATTCCAATAAAGCTCAAAATTTCTTTCACACCCTTCGACCAACCTGGCTAAGCTGTGCTATGAACTTAGTTGGAACTTCTGGCGGTTTGATGGTTTCTTGGGATCCTAACAACTTTGATCTGGTTTCTTTTCTTACTTGTGGTGGGATTTTATTGACAGGGTATTTTTTAGAAATCAAAAGTAAGATTGCACTTCTAAATGTCTATGGTCCTTGTGTGGAGCGAAAATTTTTCTGGGAATGGTTGGAAGATTCAAGTTTGTTGACACTAAAAAAATTAATTCTAGCAGGGGATCTAAACTTGGCACTTTCTTCAGGCGAAATCTGGGGAGGGGCCACCTCACTGGGGTCTTTGGAAGGATTTTTCAAATCTTATTTTCTTAATAACAAACTCATTGACATAGTTTCGGGGAAAGTTGTCCCCAATTGGTGCAACGATCAAGAAAGAGTGGATTTTATTGCAAAAAGGTTGGAAAAAACTTTCTTATCTGAATATTTACTAGATACAATTGGCATCTACATAGAATGGGTGGAATATCCCTTCATCTCAGACAATGCCCTGGTCCTGCTTCAGCTAGATTTGTCATCCCTTTTTAAGGATTTTCCGTTCAAATTCAACCCTCAGTGGATTAAGGATCACGGCTTCTTATTATTGGTACAAAATCTGTGGAATGATCCAAAATATCTCATTGAAGTTGGAAAACAAAAAAGGCTTGTTTGGAAACTAAAAGATCTAAAATCTAGCACGAAACTTTGGCAAAAGGACCGTAAGTTTTTTTAAAATTCTAGGCTCAGGCCTAGAGAAGGAGATAGCTTTTAGGTTACAAAACTTCTCGGTTGGTACTTGTAATACTATGGTGGATTCTTTATTAAAATATCTGGAACAAGAAAGAAATTTTTTACTTAATGAAATCTAGGAACAATGGCGATAGAGAAGTCGTGCTATTTGGATTCACAGTGGAGACCAAAACACTAATTTTTTCCATAAATTTGCGAATTTCAGGAGAAACATCAAGTTTGTTTAGGAGATTCTGGATGAAGCAGGACATTTGCATTGTGGTCAAGAAAACATTAAAGAAGTGGCCTTAAATCATTTCAAAGGTTTTTACAAAGAACAAGCTACCCCTTCTACCAGTGACAAAGTTAGGGTGGTAGCTCTGTTTTCTAAATTGTTAAACGATACAGAGGCTGAGGCTTTATTCAAACCTATCGATAAGGAGGATTTGAAGACTGTATTATCAAAATTCAAAGTGGACAAGAGTCCAGGGATGGATGGCTAGACTGTCGAGTTTTTTAGTCATTTCTTTGATCTAGTAGGAGAGGATCTCCTTGAAATGGTTGAAGAGTCTAAATTAAAAGGTTTTATTCGTGGGGCTTTAAATTCGACTTTTATTACTTTGATTCCCAAAGTAAACAAGCCACAAAATTTCAGAGAGTAAAGACCGATCTCACTATGTAATATTAGCTATAAAATTATTTCAAAGATTACAGGTGATCGGATTAAACCGATTATGTCCAGATTTCTTTCAGAGAAGCAGCTGGGATTTCTTCAAGGTAGACAAATTCAGGATGCCAGTCACATCATTAAAAAGAAGAAATCAAAGTCTTTCATCTTAAAATTGGATTTACAGAAAGCATATGATTGTATTAAATGGGACTTGCTGCGAATGATTCTTCTCCAAATTGGTTTGGGCCTAAACATGACAAATTGGATAATGAGTTGTGTGGTTTCCACTTGTTTCTCAGTTTTGATAAACGGAGAGGCCACTGAGTTCTTTAAAAGTGGCAGGGTACTAAGGCAAGGTTGCCCCTTATCCCCTCTACTCTTCATTCTGGTTATGGAAGGACTAAGTCTTTTATTAAAAGATAGTAAAAGAGAAGGTAAGTTGACTGGTATTAAAGTGTCCATAACCATAAAAATTCTTCATATAATTTTTGTGGACGATGTGATCATAATGAAAAATTCTACAATGTAGGAGTGGTGGGAGATTGATAAGGTATTAAATTTTTTTTGTTCATCTTCAGGGTTACAAATTAATGGATCAAAGTCTACCCTTCTTCAAGAAGGATTGACGGAACAAGATTTAGTGCCCTACAAATCTTTGTTTCCTTTTAGATTCTCGGATCTTGATTTTGGTTTCAATTATCTTGGATATTTTCTTAAGACTGGAGCACAACGCGTCGAAGATTGGGGATGGTTAATAAAGAAGATGGAAAAAAGGATTGACAATTGGTGTTATAGATGGTTGTCCTTAGGAGGATGTTTCACCTTATTGAAATTAGTGTTAGAAAGTCAACTTATCTACTGGATGTCACTCGCTCCTGTTCCCTGCTCGGTCTTGAATACACTAAGGAAATTGATGTTTAATTTTATATGGAGAAGAAAAAGTGATACTAATCAAATGAATTTGTGTAATTGGGAGCAGATTACTCTTCCAAAGACATTTGGGGGCTGGGGAATTCACAACATTTTTTATTTTAGTAAATCATTGGCTGCGAACACGCTCTGGAGAGTGTTAATGGGTGTGGGAATTCGGCACAAGGTTATTTTGGACAAGTATCTTCCACATTCGACTGTCATAAATTGGATTAGATCTCAATCCTTCCATCAGAAAGCATCTTCTAGAATTTGGAGTGTTTTACTGAAATCTATGCACTTAATTACGCATTGGTTAAGTTGGAATCCAGGGATGGGACAACTCATTGCTCCGGGGAAAGATTGGATTATGGGGCTAGGAATAAACTCTATCCTCTCTAGTAATATTCTATCTTCTCTAAACCAAAAGAATATAAATACTGTTGCACAAGCCAACAAACATACAAATTGCCAACTTTTATCCTCTTACTCGCTGAGTAGTAGTGATTTGGGTCTCTCTCTCGAAAATGCGACTGAATGGGATCAATTTAGGCGGGCATTAATTGATTCTGGAGATATCTTACAGGATTCTAATGATGAATTAATGTGGATAGGAGGGGATAATTCCGGATCTCCGTCTGTAAAAAATATCTATTGCGACATAATTTCAACTAAAATTCTGATGAAAGTAGGGACTTGGAGACAGTCTATCTGGAAGTGGAGAATTCAACTAAAGATTAAATTGTTCATCTGGCTGGCATTGGAAGGTAAAATCCTTACTTGGAATTCTTTACAGACAAGAGGATGGGAAGGACCAGGACGCTTCTCCCTCTGTAAACAAGATTCAGAAAATACCATACATCTCTTTAAGCTTTGTCCTTTTACCATATCTGTCTGGAATATTGTGAGCAATGATTTGAACTTAAAAAAGTGCTTGATTGGTAACACTATGTCGGATTTATTTAAAAATTGGTATGAGGAAAAGACAGTCCCTACCCAGATAGCAGCTCATATATGTTGGTTCATATGGATTGAATGAAACAAAGCAAATTTTGAAGATTCCACCCCTTCTATTCAGGCAATGATTTATAAGACTTTGGCTTTACAAAACAGAACCGATGCTCATTTGAAGGATAGACTTTCGAGAGATATTTTGATCATTCATCAAAAGGATACTTCTTTAGCATGGTTTTATGGGGCGGCTCAGTGAGATGGTAGCTTGTGTGGTGCAGGTGGTGTAATAAAAACAATTGATGCAATAGTTATACGATGGACCTTTAATTGTGGCAGAGGCACCAACACAAGAGAAAAACTCTTGGGTGCATGGACCACTATCATGCTAGAAGATCATTTGTCATTACATCGCATCCAGGTAATGGGTGATTCCAGAGTTGTTATTGATTGGCTATTAAACAAAGGTAAGCTTCAGGTTTGTGCAGTTGAAGGATGGAAAGCTAGAATCAAAGTTATATTAAAAAGATTCTAGTCTATTAGATTTCAACACATCTTCAGAAGCTATAATCTTGAAGGAGACACTCTTTCCAAATAGGCTTTTGAAGAACCAGAGAGAAAAATATCCTATTTTCATTGGTCTAATGGAGTTGAAGGCCCTAGGAAACACATTAGAATCCATTAGCTCTTTTGAGAGTGGAACTGTTTCTTTTTTCAGTTTCAAGCCTTTGTATGTTTTGTTTTTTGTGAGAAATAGTGTTTTGTATGATGATGTCTAGGATGAGACGTCAATATTGATCTAGATATTTTCTGTGAACTTTAGTCCTAGTTCTTTTTTGGTGCCTATAGCATGGATCGAGATTGGCAATATACATTGTAATGGATCCTTGTTTTTGAGAAAAAAATGTAAACAACTTATATGATAATATAATTGAGCCAATTTTCTAATAAAAAAAGTAGTTGGATAGGATTTTTTTTAAGGATCCGTCAAATTTAATTCGAATGTTTTGTCAAAATCCAGGGAATATGGGAATATATATTGAGAAGAGAGGTGGGGATTGCAGGTTGACAACACTGATCATCTATTATTTAGTTAATCATAATCAACCCCTACCAATTGTTGCTACGTTCCAACACATAAGACTTTAACGTATAAACAAAGTTAAAAAAAATATTTGGTTTTAAATAAGTCTACCCTGAAAAGATCATATCCCTGCACGACAAACCAAAACAAAATATTTGTCAATAAATTTGATCGATTTCCTCCACTTCATTGTTCGAGCCTGCAGTATATATCCAGAGGGGGGTAGGGTATGTATACCTTCGTAGACTTTACCAGTCAAATCGTTGGGCGGAGGGGGGTCCCTTGTCCCACAAACAAGGGGGTCTCATACACCAATTTGGTGTGCTGGCTTGGCTATGACCTTAAAAATAGATTATTATTATTTTTATTATGACATAATTTTTTATTAATCATATGACTTAGTCATTGCAAATTATTTGACGTCTACTCCTACTACTACACTAGATATAACATGATATTTAATTTACATAGATTGTTTATATTTAGGATGATGATAATTTATTGAACTTAAGGTTAAATCTCAATAGTACTAAGACATCATTAATAACATAATACAAACAGACATTAATAACATAATACAAAGTTTGTTGTTTTCTAATTTGGGCCCAACTGCAACAGAATCCACCTCCCGGCTATAACGAAATCCATCTCCTAGTAGTTATGCGCAACCATGGCTTGTATTTTACTGAGCACGTTGAATTTTATGGGCACCAAGAATTTTAATAAGGCCATGTGTTTCATAGGAAAAAACATTACACAAATTTTGAAGTTTAGATGTGTGCAACATGCATAAGAGATTATGACATCAACCATGAGGTCTCTATTTTTTGGCAAAATAAGTTTGGGATATTTACGCTGAAATGCGTATACCTATTGGAGATGGGCACAATTAATCACCTTTTAATCTAAAATTCTAATCTGATGGCTAACAATTGAAGATGTTGGTATATTCTTAGTCATCCTTCCAAATCAATGAATGTGATTTACTCTTCATAACTTCCTTGAATTTTTGAATGCATCAGTTAACCTGTTTACTTTTTAACATTTACCTAATCATATTAAGAAATTACCGTACCACTATATGATTGCTACGTTTAACTGATTAACCTTTGGAATTACCACATTTGAAATTAACTTTTAGATTTCCTCAACTCTATGTGTGTTTCAGTTGTCCGTGCGTTTCAACTATCCGGGAGGAAGCTTTGGCATCACCTTTCGGTGTTCACCAGCCACTTTGCGGCTGTGCTAGTTATGATAAATTTAAGATTTTGAAGTGTGAGAAATTTTAAATATGTAATAATATATATACTAAATGTTAACACAAATTATATAAGAAAATGAAAAAAAAATAAAGTTTTTGTTTAATTTAAGTTTTTCAATTGTATAACTTATATATATTAATCACAAGCTTTGTGGTAATTAATCTTTATTTTAAGTTAATTAAAATAAATCTTAAATTATATATAATGCAAGAGTTGTCATAAAAACATGATATAATTATTTTCAATATAGAGATAAGTATTATTTTATAAAATAAAATTATATAAAATGCTCCTCCTGACCATCGAATTCCAACAAACGGGTTTTCAAATGTTAAATAGGATCAATGTTTTCTTGATCCAATCCTGGAATTGTAGGTGCCACATTTTATTAGTTTGTTTACACCTCTTAGAGTGGCGATTCAATATTACAGTTTTCATCGTTGCGTGAAATGAGAAGAGAGATGTGTCTATGATGACTGTGATGTAATTAATATTCAGTTAATTAAATGAAAGAGCTTGTCTGGAGATCCATTTTATGTTTTGCAGTATGACATTGATATTGATTTCAAAAGTTGGATTAAAAGAAAGAAAAAAACCATCTTATTTAAATTGCTAGGAACGTTTTTAAAATTTTAGAAGTTTGAACAATGCAATTATCTGTTTTTCTATTACGAGGGCTCTCATTTACTTTATTCCAATAGAGAGAATTTGTTTAGAGTTACTTAAATATTTGTAACCACATTATTTCCTTGCCACTCTTCAGTTTGTACTTTGTTCATCATAATTTTCTACATACTAATAGATAAGATGCTAAAGAGGGAAATTCTTGGCTATGGAGGGAGCTACACAAGGCAAAGGATTGTAACATGTTCACCTTCTAAAAGGAGGAGACTAGCCGAAGAAATATTTATTCCTACATCAGATGGACATGCAAGCATTGCTAGTGTTGGTCTAGACAACAATGGGGAAGATGACGAACCTCCTGCTTCTGCTACACAGAGGTAAATTTGATATTCTATTTTGAGATTTTTTCACTTGGTAGATGATAAATGACATTTTCAGTGGTCCACACTGCATAGTAAGGGGACTGATTCCGAATTTATCTTTTCAGCTTGCAATTTTGCTTATTGTCCTTGCCTCATGTTCTTTTCTTATCCTTTCAAATTGTTTATGTGAAAAATATGATTTGATTTTCAGCAAAATCTGCAAGTGTGTCATCATCACCAACATCAGCTATAAGCTCTTCAAAGCATTCATCTATTAATAAATCAAGTGAATCACATGGTTAGATTCTTGAATACAAAGTGTTTCTTAATTATGAACTTTAAAGAGATGGTTAATTCCTTCTAAGATATATGTCTGATATTCTTATGTCTGACATTGTGTTGCACAAAACTACATAGAATGCACAAAAGAAAAACCCTTTATTAAATCCTGGTTGTTCTATTTTAGGTTTTTAATCTGTTAACATTGGTGTTATTGTTCCGTGCGTAGTTAAAATGGCTATTAAATCATTCACAGACCCAGAGCTTTTTATTGATATGCCAGAAACAAAACCAAACAAGGAAATTTATTTCACATGATCGTCTTGTCATCCCAGCTACTAAATCTATTGTTGGTAAGTTGTCACTATGATACTAGTGTACTGTGATACCACCTATTTCATGGAAAAAATAATAACAATAGAATTTCAAGTCCTCAAAGATTAAAAAACACCCAGGATCACATATATAAATCTGCTAAATTTCTCACTAATTTGGAGTGCATTTTTTATCATCTAATAAAATATTGATTACAACAATCCACTGAGTGACTGCTATTGTTTTGTTGGTCATACCTTGTATGCAATCCACCAACGAAAATTGCAGAGAGTTCACTCAGCTTGGAGAGATTTCTATTACATTATCTGATTGGTGGGATGATAATGACTATTCGTTGGCTTTTGGAGACATTGCAGAGTTTTTAAAGTACCTATGCATTATCAGACTTAAACAAGGTTGCCTTGCAAAGATTAGCATTCGTATGCATCTTTCCAGGTAGGTATGAGTTATTTTCTGAGAAGACTTGGAGGTGGTATAACCATTCTAGGAAGACATTGAGGCGGTGCATGGATGACCATGTGATGCTAGGAAGGCACTGAGGCAGTGTAGGGATGACGATGTGGTGCAGGGATGGCGATGTGAAGGCTGTTTAGACGGTTCAAAATTCCACCTAGTCACTATTTGTCAGAGCATGATTAGTTTTTTCATTTTCGGGAAGGTTGTTTTGACGGTTCAGTGCAAAATGTCATGGATTGTCATTTTCAGGGACAGGGATTGTCAAGGATTAATTCAAGAGCTAAAAACATAGGAAGAGCGAAAAAAATCATTGTATGTAAGGGATTAGTCCAAGAATCCAAATATAAACATTAGGACGAGTGAAAAATAAAACATAAACATTAAGAAGCCAAAGATAAACATTAGGACAAGTGAAAAATAAAACATGGGGAAGAGCGAAGTGTGCAATAAGACCTCAAATATTATTGTCCAAAGAGATTACAACAAAGAGTTTTTTTAATTATATAAAAAATAAAGAAAATGAGTTTGCTATGTCAAACATTACAGATTCAACAAAAATATATAATCAAACAACAAACTAATGTAAAGTCAACACCATATCGAATGCTAGAGTCTCTGGCTTGCCTTCAACATGGACTAATAATGGGTAGACAATAGGAGAAAAGTTCTCACCATGAGACTTTCCTATGTTGTGATGAATAACCCCAAGAAAAACACGACTAAGGCTTTCTGAACAAGCTTTTGTGACTAGTGGACTCAAGAAAACAATTCCATAAACTACAAAGTTAGGCCTCCACTTAAACTATGGACTTTTAAAAATTTATTTAAGATCCAAAGGGAAAGAAGAAAGTTTGATGGTTTTTTATTTGTATTTTTTAAATTATAAATCCATTACAATAAGTACAATCTTAGCATCATCAATAATCATATTCAACAATAAGTATTATAATGATGTTGAATACGATCATTAATAAGTATAATTTCAACATCATCAATCATTGTTTTTTTTTTTGTAAGTGAGTGTGAGTATCTGTATTACTAAAAAAGACTAATATACAAAAAGAGGAGCTCCATAGTCTGCCAAAAAGGAAACCAACCCAGGGGTTCCAGAGTTGCGTTCTTTGAGTTAGCATAGGGGTATGGATGGACCACCACATTGGGAAACTGGTCCAGTCCCATCATATTCAGTTTTGACAAGCTAATCGTAACAAAACCAAAAAAAACACAAGACAACAATTAAGACTGACCCAATAATATTCTTGAACTTTTTCTTCCCGGCTCTAGTCTAGGATTATAAGATTCTTATTTCTATCTTTCTCCTTGTCCTTGCTCTCCTCCCTCTGGGCCACCGTGTGGGTCTTCCTGATTTTGGCTGATGCTCCATTCCCATCAGCAGGTGTGATGTCCATATGATGGACACAATGCAAGTATAAGTGGAATTGGGCAGCCATTCGCTCCAGCTTCTCCTTCTGATTCTTCTGGTCCTCTGCAATTCATTTAGTACTAGCATCCAGGTCGCTGAGGCGACTCAAGATTTCCTTTAGAAAATTTTCGTGGGCCTTGTTACCCTTCCGGTTGGCAGCTTTCTTTTTTGTGCTCACTTTTCCTATTAACATCTTTTTCCACCATTCCATATCTATCATCTTGTGGTAGAGTGTTTCCCTGGATTGTGTGGTCCCTGGGTTCGTTATCCAGTCCACTTCCCGACTCAGTTCCTCGCAGGCTTTGCCTTGGCACTTGGCTGTGATTTCCTTCTCCCATATGGTGATGGTCACTTGACCCTTCAGGTCGACCAATGCCTGGAAGGTTCCCTTGGCGTCTCGGGCTGCTTGCTCCATCCTTGAAATCTTCCTATGGCTTATCGAATTTTCATCCATCTGGGTGTTTCTTTTGACATGCGTTTTCTTCATACACACCATCTTGGCTGGCTTTTGGTGTTTCTTTCCCTGAATTCTCTTCCTATTCCTATCTACCAAGGGGTTCCTTCTTGTCGGGCCCTTGTTTTTATGGTGTCCTCTTTTGTTTCTCTTTGTCCGACTGCATCTATTCCTCGTGCTTCACCTCTTATGGAAATTATCATGTTGCAGGCTCATCCTTGCAATCATGGTCTGCCCGTAGAGGTGGTCCTTCTCATCCTTTTTCTTTGTCGCGGTATGTGTGACCATGAAAGTCCATCTGTTATCCCTGCGTCGGCCCTTGCCCCTACTTGTTGTGTAGCCAACTTTTCTCTTCACCGTACCTGTTCTTGGAAGGGGTGTGACCCTACTGGTGCATGGTAACATCTTTTTTCCTACGTCACTCATGGCCTGCTGAGTTCCGTTTGTGCTTTCCCCTGCATTTGTTCCTATTGATGTGACTTTGAGCTCGTACCTCCATCTATTGTGTGGTCTGATCCCGCATTGTCACTTGTAATTGGGTGTTGTCCATGAAGATTCTGCCTGGATTCGTCGTGCCCGCCGATTGGCCTTGCACCACTCCTATCGATGTGACCTTTCGTACTTAAGCTTCCGTCACGGTCTTTTGTCGCTAGTTGTGTGCAATCTTTTATGAATTGGTCATTTGGGATGTTTCTCTAGGTGGTGTCTAACTCTGATCCATCCTTGTTGACCCCTTCATTAGCGATTCTATCCGCCATGCCATTCGATGACCTGCGTACCCAGTGCAACTCCACAATGTTCATCTTTTGCAGATGCTCCTGGATTTTTTGCAGGGAGTGTGCCAAGCGCCAGTGTATCTGACATTTGCCCACTCTAGTGCCATTTTGGAGTCTCTTCACCATGTTGATTACTAGAGTGGAGTCTCCTTCCACGATGGTGTTTTTCGTCCATTTGCGGCTTAGAATCTTGAGGTCGATCTCCAGGGTTTCGAATTCCGCTGCGTTGTTAGTTGACTTTTCCATACTCCCGGCGTATAGTTGGATTATGTTTCCGCCACTATCCTTGATAACCCCACCCATTCTTGTCATGCTTAGGTTTCCTTTTGCTTCCCTGTCGAAATTCAACTCGAGGAACCCTGCTGGGGGGGATTCCAATTGCGCTCACCCAGTTGGAGTTGCGGTGGTCGTCCTATTTGTGTGTGGTTGCACCCGTCTTTTAGGTGAAAATATTCTAGGACTCTAGAGTTCCGACCTACGAGTTGTGCTTTCCCATTCTAGTAGTTGCGGCTCTACACCATTTCTCTTGTTATGGAGATTATTTTTTCTTTGATTTTCCCTTCCAGAAGGCTTTCATTCTTGAAGATGCGCTGATTCCTTTATTTCCATATTGTCCATATGATCATCCCTGAAATGAGAGTCCAACATAGATTCACCTCTTCATTTTCTCTGTAACTCTCATGCTAGTTGTTGATGGTTGCACAGATGTTACCTTGGGTCCTATTGGACTGTCGAAAAATACCTGCCGCCCAGTCCCAGATCTCTGTTGTGTAGATATATTCATCAAGGAGATGATTCATTGTTTCTTCCTTGGTGTGACAGAGGTGGCACCGTGATGGACCTATGAAACCCCTTTTCCTTAGGTTTTCCCATGCTATAATTCGGTTGTGAAGTACTAACCATTTGAAAATTTTAATTTTTGTCCACTGGGGGTTGCTCCAGAGCTTATCCCATAGTTGCACTAGGTCTTCTTGGTCTTGGTCCACGATGTAATGTTGAGCTTCCTTCAAGTTGAATTCCTTGCCATTTTTCTGGCCCCATCTTAATTGGTCTTCTTCTCCCGAGACTGCAATTTTCCTTATCCTCATTTCCTCCTCCACCTCTTTCGTGATGGTTGTGGTCCGATCGCTAGTTTGGGAATTGAAATTATCCTAGATTCTCCATCTGTATTGATCTGTTTCTTGCTTCCAATAGTGGTGGATGTTGGTTTTTCCTTGCGTAATCATGTCCTTTTGGACTTCCTCCCCATCCGAATTTACCATCTTGGGTTCCTGTTGCTAGGCATCCTCCTAGAATCTGGTTGTTTTACCATTCCTTACTTCCTAGAAGCTATGTGTCTGGACCAAGGTCTTGTTGTGCCAAGCTAGGTTCTAGATGGTTGATCCCTCCCTGGTGCCCATAAAATCAATTCGGTCCTGGTCACTTATGTCCGGGGCATACTTGGCCTTCCAGAGGGTTGCCCACGGTGTATAGGTTTCTTTAACCCATCACCACTAGAGTTTCTCCCCATAGGCTTCGTTGGTTACCTATGGATCTTGTAGCCCCAGTCCTCCTTTGCATTTTGGCTTGCAAACCTTCTCCCAAGTCATCAGGGCGCATGTTTTCTTAGTTTTCGCTCCTCGCCATAGGAAGTCCCTTTGGATAGTCCTTATTTTTTGTAGTATCCCTTTGGGGGCGGGAAATACAGACATCATATAGGTTGGAATTTCTTGTAGAACCGTCTTGGTCAGTGCTAGTCTCCCCACTAGGTTGAGGGATCTGTACGTCCAGTTTTTCACCTTCTCTTGTAGCTTGTTGATCGCTCCTTCCCAAGTTTCCATTTTGTAAGCTCTGTCCGTCAGGGGGATGCCCAAGTATTTAGTTGGGAGAGTTTTTCACTCAAAGCCCAAAATATTTTCCAGGTTCCTTTGGATTGCAGGGTTGGTGTTGAAAAAGTAGATCATTGATTTGGAATGGTTGATCTCGGCTTCCAAGGCTTCCCCAAACTCTTCTAAGATCCTTTTGAAAGTTTTTGCTTCCTTGGACCATGGGTACACCATGGAGTAAGCATCATCCACGAATTGTTGGTGTGTGGAAGTAGGGCAGTTTTCGAAAGGTTTGAGGCCTGTAATTTCTCCTGCTACTGTTGCACTTTTTATGCTTCGACTAAGACCTTCCATCATCAGGATGAACATGAAGGGGGATAGTGGGTATCCTCGTCTGATGCCTCTAGTAGGCCAAAAGGGTTTGGCTGGGGCTCCATTTATCAGGAGTGAGAAACTTTTCGTTGAGACTAGGCTGAGGATCCAAATGATCCAGTGTTGGGTGAACCCAAAGGCTTCTAGAGTCTTTACCATGTAGTGCCAGCTAATTTTGTCATAGGCTTTTGCTAGGTCAAGTTGTATTATCATCCCCCCTCTCCTCTGGATTTTCAGGGTGTGTATTATCTCATGAGCATGGATGATGTTGTCCATGATTTGTCATCCTCCCACAAAACCCACATGTTCTTGTGAAATCAGTGTGGGTAGGCGGGGTTTTAATCTATTGGCTATGACTTTAGAGATTATCTTGTAAACCACATTGCATAATGCTATGGGTCTGTAACGGTCAGGGGTCCTTTCTTCATTTTCCTCGGGGATTAGGGTAATCATTGTGGCATTTAATACTTTTAGAATGGAGGCTGACCGTCTAGAGTCCTCCACCAACCTATAAACATCATGTTTGACCACTTCCCAAAATGATTTGAAGAATTCCACTGTAAAACCATCTGGACTTGGGGCTTTCCCATTGGGCAACTCCTAGATCACTTGATCAATTTACTCCTTAGATATGGGTTTGTTTAGGTTGTTATTCTCTTCCTCGATGACTAAATGGGGGATGTGCTGCGTAATCCTCTAGATGGCCTCCGTTTAGTCTTTTTTGGGTTCCTGGGCTATCCCATGGAACTGACTTACCAGGGTATTTTCAAGCTCCTTGTGGGATTCTCGCTCGATCCCATCCTGATCCTTAGTTTTTAGGATTTTGTTGTGGGCTCTTCTGGAAATGTTTGTTCTATGGAAAAACTTAGTGTTTCTCTCTCCTTCCTTTAGCCATCTGATTTGGGACTTTTGGCGCCATAGAATTTCTTCCTGCTGACATCTTCCTTCCCATTCCTGGGTCATTTGGATCTCTTCCTTTTTTTGGTCCTCTATGTAGCCCTCCACTATGCAAACTTCTTGGAGTCTTCTCATTCTGCTTCAATATTTTTCTTCTCTTGGTTTATGTTGCCAAAAATTTCCTTGTTCCACTCCCTGAGCTTATATTTGATGTACTTTAGTTTATTATAGAGTTTGAACATCCATGTAACTTGCTTCGGTTGTTCCTCCCACCACCACTAGTTGATGTTCTCCTTGAAGGTGGGGTGTTCAATCCAGAATTTCTCAAATATGAAAGGTCTATTCTTCGGGGTGGTTGAGAAGTCGACTTCCAGTTGGATTGGCCAATGACCAGAGCCCCCCCAGGGAAGGATGTTGCAATCTAAGGTTAACCCCTGCATAATGATGGATTCCAACACCAAGAATATGTCTAGTATTGTCGCAACTTGATGTTGATTTATCTGTTTATTGTTCCAAGTGAAGTGTCCGTTATTGGTTATGATGTCCACCATCTCCGTTGTGTCTATGAATGTTGAGAATTCTTTCGCATCTCTATCCAACCTCCTGGTGCCTTCTTTTTTTTCCTCAAGTGATGTGATGATGTTGAAGTCCCTTGCCAGGATCCAGTGGAGATTGTTGGAGTGAGTTTTTAGGTCTTCTAGGTCTAGAAGCATTCTTGTATTTTCCTCTAGCATCTGGGGTCCATACACACTAGTGCATAGAATCATCTCCATATTCCAAATGATTTGCATGTTAACCGAAAGTGTGTTTCTGGTAGCCTCGGCTGCTATTAGGTTCATAACTTGTGAATTCCACAAGGTGAGGATTCCTCCTGCCATATGTTGTCCTTCGACAACCAACATCTTGTACTTGCTCCAATGTTTTTTTCCTATTGTTTCCATTCTGTCTACTTGGGGTTTTACTTTGTTTCTTGTTAGCTCTGTTCCTATGGTTTGGTTTTATAAACCCATCTTCATCCTACTGTAGCTTGGTGTTCTCCGCTTCTTGTTTTTTAATGACTAGACATTCTCTGATTAGGTGTCCATGTTCGTGACATATCCTGCATCTGAAGGGGATATGCTCATAGTCAATGTTTTGTATCCATTCCCCGTCCCTGAATTCTAGGCTTATGGCTTCTGGGAGTGCCCCCGACACATCCATCTCTATGCAGATTCTTGCATAAGAGGTGTATCATCCTTTTAGGTTTGCTTCTGATGTCTTCACATATTTTCCCAGTTTGTTCCCCATTGGTTCAAATGTGGAGGGTAGCCAGTAATCTAATGGAAAGGAGTAAAGTCTTAGCCATACAGGTACATTTTTTAAGGTTTCTTTTTCTAGGGAGAAGTTTTCCTTCCATGGTCACATGTACAGTCCTGCTGAGGCGTGGAAGTATGCCCCCCACCTCAAAGATCTTATCCCTATCTTCCAGGTTCATGAAAACTACTGTAAAGAAGCCTTTCGAGCCCAGGTGAAGATCCACTTCTCCGCTTGGCTTCCATTGATAGTTAATCCAGCTGCGCAGCGTTCTTTCTATGGGCCACAACCCCATAAACTTGCAGATTAGTGCATGCATCTTCATCTAGTCCTTGTATAGTTGCGTTTGCGGATCGTCCAATATTACCTTGGGTATCATTGTTGTCTTTGGTTTACATGGGTTGCGCCCTTTTGCCCCATTGGGGCTCGTCGTTTCTTGTGCATCATTATGAGGTTCTCTAGCTTCTTCCCCTGTGCCGTCACTTTTCCTCTGGTTACTTTCTTTACTCTTTTTCAGTTCCGATCTCGAGGTGCTTGTCATTGGTGTCTTGAAAACTACACCTCGTGGGCCTTTCCCTCTGTCTACTACTACCTGCTTGTATGAGGGGGTTCCAATACCGCCACCCTTGGTACTCATGTTGTCCTCTGTTGTAGCTACGACTACCAAACCCTAGCTTGCAGTTGCTCCCACTTCAATCAAAAGGTACGCGGGCTTGACCCAATTAAGCTTTGTTCCGCGACTAGACCACGTCCTTGCTCGGGTTTGAGCACAAGACCTGACCTTCATTGCAAGAACAACTTTACCATCCAACTGCCTCCACCGACCTTTCATCAATCATTGTTTTTTTTTTTGACAGTAACGTTTAGAAGATTTATATTAGCGGTGGCAAAGCCACAAATCTGTTACAAAGGGCAGGGCTGCACAGAGCCTCTGCCTGCAAGACTGGATTACAACTTCAAGAGAAACCTGGATTACAAACAAACTGTAAATTGTAGTATGTCATGGCTTCAGACAGAAACAGATAGAAGCAGATGCCAACCTTCTTGTGAATGTCTTGGGAGACCATTCCCCTCTGCTCCTTGATCTAATTCGACGATATGACAAGGAATGCATACATGAATAAATTCTCACAAATTGTGAACATAGCAATAGACAAAAGCACAGCATTAAATCAAGGGGGTTGAATTTTTCCCCTTAATGTAGGGGTCCAGCTTTTTCTGAGATCCTAAAGAGATGTTGGAGACCGCCTCCTTTTCTCTGTGTGCTTTATTGGTCTTTCGCCCTCGGGTAAGGTGTGGAGACGGGCCTGTATTGTCTTCAGGATCAGAAGTTCCCCCAGAGCCGCTAGAGGGGACTGTAACCACCAGACCTGTATGGGCATTGTGTTCCGGATCTGAAGCCCGAATTTCTCTTGCTGCTTTTGAATTTGGAGGGTTGG
>JZKD02S1673890.1:223922-265784 GCA_000966675.3 Picea glauca
AGATCTGAACACTATATCACAATCCTCTTTGCTCGCGAATCTGAAGACAAAAAACCCCCTGCCTACAGCGAACAGAGAGATGCCTTCCTGTATCATCGGCTCCCAACGATCAATCTTCCATGCCTCCACCGATTTGGGGCTGGGCCATAACCCCGTGAACTTGCCGATGAGGGCCTTGCCTGCTAGAAGGAGGGCAAGCTTGCAAGGCTCCTCTGGTGATAGCTCCAGAGACGGGATCTCCTCCATCCTCTTAACAAATTTGGACGGGGGAGAAAGTTTGGATTTGGGTCCTGCCGAGCGGACCAACACTTTGAATGCTTCCAATCGGGCTTTTCCTCTGTCTCCATTAAGATCTGGGGCCATTGTAGCAGGCCGTCGACCTCCAGTAAGTACAGTCGCGGCAGGCCCTCATGCAAGTGCCGAATCGCGTCTCTGTACACCGCTGAAACACCGATCCGTAGCTGAGTCGCGGCTTTGAGTGCAGGGCGCCCAAATCGCGTCCTTCAGACCTTCAAATCATCGCCCGTAAACCAGATCCGTTGCTGGCGACGAGAGCAATCAAACCGGTGCGTCAAGCTAAGCCTGGCCGCCGAGGACCGAGGCTGCCTGTGCGCGCGGCTAGGGTTCTCATCATGCCCTGCTTCTCAATGTGTATTTCAACTATAACCTTTCATCAATCATTGTTAACCATGAGCACGATTTCATATTTTTTAAATTATAAGAAGACAAAAAAAAAATAAAAATTGAGTTTTTCTTATCAAACAAATTAATGTAAAAAATTAATCAAATTTAATTTAAAATTATTATCACGATATAAAATTAAAGGAATAATTATATTTTTAGATTCAATTATTATGATTTTAATTTTATTAAAATTAAGAAAAATATTTAAGAATATATTGCATGATATTATCACTATATAAAATTAGAGGAATAATTATATTTTTAGATTCAATTATTATAATTATAATTTTATCAAAATAAATAAAAATAATTAAGAATAAATTGAAAAAAGATCATTCACATTTTTTTTATTTATTTAAAATATTAACTAAATTGGGAAATCATTAATTGAATAATTGCAATATAACAAATAATCAAAATAATACTTAATAGTTAATACTTAGTAGTGGAGGGTTACATATCCAGTCACATCCTTCCACCTTGATTATATATGAGGCTGACTAATATATATATTTATTCTTCAAGTTGGTATCAGAGCAGTTTTCGAGAGGGCACGAGAAGGATTTGATGGTGCACATAAGGGAGAATGGTGATGACTAGGAAGATGGTGGACGTGACTGAATGAAAAACGTGAATTGGGACGTGGAAAATATAGAGGGGGGGCATAATGGAGGGTGGAGGAAGATGATCGTAGGCACAAATGTTGAGAACGCGGGTTAAAGATGTATCGATTTCTTTGCTCTGATACCAACTTGGAGAATATCCAATAATACACACACACACACACACACACACAAAATTGGTCAACCTTGTATACAATCAAGGTGCAATGAAGTGATTGAATATGTAACCCTCCGCTACTGAGTATTAACTATTGGGTATTGTTTTAATTGTTTGGTATATTACAATTATTTAACCAAGTTTGTATTTAACATATCAATCAACATATTGTATATTCTTGCACAACAAAGAATTCACCTTGAAAAACATCATATAATAACATTAAATGATTATAAATTTTTACAATCATAATCCAAATTAGATGATTTCATATAAATAGAGTTAAATATTATATGATTCTATGGCTTATGGCTAGTTTACGATGACTTTACTATTTTTTAGATGGTTGATAGAATTTATCACACAATCATCTTCTTATGACTGTCTATATGTATTTGAAAGTTGCCTTTGATTCAATTGAATATCAAGGAACTGCTTTTTCCCCGTGGAAAAAAAGAGAGTTAAATATTATATGACATCTCAAATTTAATTGAGTGATACAACTCAAATTTAATTTAAAAATAGAGAAATCATTAATGATGTTAATCACTCCCTCGATGGGGTGCTAGACGTTGAGAGTAGGATGGGGCGGAGGATAGCCCCCTAAAGACTTAACAAAGCTGAGCAGACAACTATTGAAAAGGATCAGACACATGGATTCCTAGACGGTTATCAATCCCAAGTGTTGAATAAATTGTCATTGATGTCAAAGGTAAGTAAATATTCAAGTATACATGTGACTTAAATAAATACAAAAGTGGAAAATTCAAGTGGAAGTGGAGTTTACGTAAACATGGAGTAAACACGAAAGTGAATTAAAAAAAGAGAGGGTAAAAGTGAAAGTGGAGTTTACGTAAAAGTGGAGTAAAACATGAAAATTGATTAAAAAGGGTAAAAGTGAAAGTGCACATGGTATTTGCACATGGATTTAAAAACCATGGTGGTAGTTTACCCATGGTATGGTAAAAAGGTGAATTAAAAATAAATAAAAATGAGAAAATTAATTATTATTTAATTTCCCGCTCTTGGATTTATAAAAAAAATGATATCAAAAGGTGAAAAATTTTGAACTATTATAAGTTCCTTGAATATTCCTCGGTCTCAGCTTCATCACTCATTTTTCGGATTAGAAATCCGAGTTCGTATGCTCAATATATCCAGGTTTAAAGTTTCAAGCGAAAAACAACGCCTCTTCCATGTGGAATAAAGCTAATTTCTTGAAGATGTATCCAAATTTTCGGGTCCAAGACCCTGGTTTTCTTCAATTTTGAGGCCCAAAACCCTTAAAAATATGCATTTTCTAGGTTCAACACCTTTTAAAATATTCTATTCTATCATTTGTGGGAACCCGCCATACTCACTTACCCACTCCACTCCACTCCATTCCCTTCTTCCATACTTAAATTTTATTTGAGTTATGGCAGTCGGTCGAACTTGCCATAAATCCCTCACCTCTCCCCCTCACTCACCTCACATCCACCTCTGACACACTCATTTCACCTCCCTCACTTTCACTCCCCTCAAAATGCTTCCCCATTATTCTCCCTCACCTTCCTCACTTCCCCTTTTTCTCTTTATATCATACTTAACATTTTAAAAATAAAAAATAAGAATCAGACTCACGGGGACAAACTCACCCAATCCCCCTCATTCCTCACTCCCTCACCCATCCCTGCTCCCCACATCCCTTACTCAAAATTATTTTGAGTATGGTAGTCGGTCGAACTCGCCATACTCCTTTTTCCTCCCCCCTCACATTTCCTCAAGTCTGCCCCCAACACTCTCACCTCACCTCATCCTACATCACTCCCTCTCACTCCACTCCCTACATTTCTCCCTCCCCTCTTCCATCACCTACATTTCTACCATCCCCCCTACACTACCCTTTCCGCCTTTCCTACACTCTCGTGCCTCCCACACTTAACTCCTTTCATAAAACATTATTACTATTATAATACTCACCTTTAACTTTTCCATTTTATACATTATTTTATTTAACCCACATATAACCTTTTGCCATGTGCCCAAATTTCCTGGGATGACATGGAAATATTAAGCCTTTGGAGGAGTGCCACATGAAAGAAAATTAATTAAAGATACATGGCAATATATTAATGGTTGGATGGAATTTAATTCAAGGGCCCAAATTTATCCACGAATTTTGATCAATGGTGGCTGAGTCACGATCTTACAAAGGCCATAACTTGAGCTCTGGGTGTCAGAATCGTGCAAACATTATACCATTAAAAGGATATTTTGACATAGAAGATGATGTTACATGTTCCAAAGGTTGAAGGTTGCTACATTTTCCCAATAAATTAAAATATCAGTCAGCTGCATTTTTAATGGGCATGAGTGACAACTGAACTTCACGAGCTCATATCTTGAGATCCAAGAGACGGATTTGGATAAATTTTATACCATTTGAAAGATAAGACAATGAATATCAAATATGAAATGATTTTTGTGGATAAAAATTTAATTATCATTCCCAGAGAATTAAAACACAATCATCCTATTTTAAAGAGAAATTAATTAAATTTCAAAAAATAAAGGTTTAATTAAACTTTTATTAAAAAAGGAGAGGGACCCACTTTCAATATACTTGTATTAATGATATGAATTCATTAATTAGGAATTAATGAGGCATTAGTTAAAGGGGATTTTTCAAGGAGAAACAGTTGAGACGATTCCTGTAATCGTTAATGAAGACAATAAAAGGACAGTAGCAAGCAAGTGAGAAGAGGAGAGACCATCATAGTAAGTTCATGTTGATCATATCTTTATTTCTTTATCAGTTCCTTCATCTAGTTACTCCACTTCTTTGACTAGAAAGGTTTAACTGAAGTCTGATAACTTCTATTTTTCTTCTTTCCAGGTCTTGTTGTTCTTTTACCACCCATCATCTTCCTTCTACAAGCTTAATTCTTATCTATATTTGATCTATGGTCCATGGGAGCCCCTCCCATTCGTTAGGAAAAACACATCTTAAATTTCAAAGAATATGTAACAAACTATATATTTTTTAGAAATTTCAAGAGAGCTATTTCAGGATCAATTTTCACTGTGCTTTGAAACTCTAAGTTTTGAGTATAAAGTATTTGAGATTGATCTATCAGTATCTTTATTTGAGCTGCCCATGTTCACTCTGTTAAAGTTCTCTTATGCATGTGGACCATCTTATTTTTATTTTTATGTGATCATAAATCTTTAGTTTAACTATGATGGATGTGAGGAAATTTTGTCTATCTTTTTTAAATGTATGAAGTGTGCGGTTCCTGGTCATTTCTAAAGAAATTTATTTAAAAGCAAAGTAAAACATTTTCTTTCTTGTTATTTTTATATTTCTTTGATTACCACGATAGACTTATGCTAAGTCTTATATTATGAAGATTTAGAGTCCCAAGAAAATCTTAAAAATGAATACCACCTCTATAAAAATGCAAGGGGATTTTTATCCTCGTGAGGTTGTCATTTCGGTCCTAACAGATTCAAGCGTCAACATTTTTGGAGACCATACTGGGGAATGCTTTATTTTCAAGATATTTGAGGAACTAAAAATCTCCATGGCTCAAAGTTTCGAGAAGAAGATTCAAGAAAATTGTTGTTTATTTTAAGCATGGCTCACCTTTTTGTAATTTCAGAAAGAAACGAGAAGCACCAAAGATTCGGGAGAATGAACTCCCTAGAAACTCCATTGAAAAAATTCAAAATGAAGGGTTTCATTCATGTCATAATGTTTCTTTATATTCTTCATCAGGCCCATCAATGACTTTGCAAGATTCGACAAAAGGGAGAAATACTCAAAGAAGGAGGCGATTTCATGATACCCCTTTAAATCTACCATAAATAGACTTTCAAATGCCCAATATTCCTATTGAATTTTTTTCTACATTCTTTGGGGATGCTTCAGAAGATGCAGAGAAATACTTGATTAATTTTAAAGGTACATGTTATTATTTCAACCTCACTGAAGACAATGTTACATGTAGATTATTCTTACAAACTCTATGAGAGGATGCTCTTGAATGGTATAATTCATTAATGCCTAACTCCATTACTTGCTGGGATGTGTTAGAAGATTCATTTGCAGAAAATTTTATCCCAAAGGTGCATTCATATGTTTTTGTTGATGTTTTAAATGTTGTTGCCCACCCACCCTATCCCACATGGACACAAAATGATGAAATGAATGAATCAGAAGAAGAATATCATGAAAAACTGCATGACTTTTCTGAATCAAATCATGTTGCCGAGAATGAAGGCAAGAATTCACAAGACCAAGAAAAGGATATCAACATCTCATATACTCCATATGAGGAAGAAATTAAAGAGTCTCCACCAAATATGCAAGAAGAATTCAGCCAAAATAAAGAAGAATTGGTGGAAGAAAACAATTTTGAGAATAAAGAAGATAAACATTGCATAGAAGAAGAACATTGCCAAAACATCGTTGATGAAACAATAATCTTGAATGTGGAAAAAGAAGAAAAAAAGAGTTTTCAAGAAAGAAATTTCTCATTTGATTGAAGATAGCAGCACTCCGGGGCAGCCAAGAGTAGATTATATTGAATATTGGTTCGAAATTATTGTCAACCCGCCAACGCAAACAAGTCTTCTGCACACATTGCTCGATTCCATTATGGTACATTTTGGGCATGCTCTTGATTTTCATGCTCCTGATTTAATGGTAGTAACCCCAATATTTTTCTTACTACTGGAGCCTATTTCACAAGTTAATTAGATGCTCAAATGGCTCCATTGGAAATCTTCCTACACCTAAGGTGCCCCTTTCTTTCAAGTAAGTTAGGGTAGGTAGATCATGCATGTACATGTTTTTGTTCAATGTTGCACAATAAGGAAGTCAAACTTGAAGGCAACTCCATGAAATAAGAAGAATTGCAAGAATTCATTTTGAATATGACTCCATATCCCAATGGAGAAGGTAGTTGGTCTTGAGATTCTGGTCTTCTCAGCAAACCACAGGTGGTCACTGTCCCACAGTTGGAGCCAGTTTTCAACCAAAATTTGGTCATCTATATTTTCCTGCTCTTGGATTTATAAAAAAAATGATATTATAAGGTGAAATTTTTTGAACTGTTATAAGTTCCTTGAATAGTCCTTGGTCTCAGCTTCTCCACGCATTTTTCAGATCAGAAATTTGAGTTCGTATGCTCAAGATATCCAGGTTTAAAGTTTCAAGCGAAAAACAACACCTCTTCCATGTGTAATAAAGCTAATTTCTTGAAGAGGTATCCAATTTTTTGGGTCCCAAACCCTGATTTTCTTCAATTTTCAGGCCCCAAGCCCTTAAAACTATTTGTGTGTCGGGTTCAACACCTTTAAAAATATTATATTCTATCATTCATGGGAACCCTCCATACTCACTTACCCACTCCACTCCACTCCATTCCCTTATCCCATACTTAAATTTTATTTGAGTTATGGCGGTCAGTCGAACTCGCCATAACTCCCTCACCTCTCCCCCTCAATCACCTCATGTATGTAGATTTTCTGAGGTCCTATCAGGCTGCCAAAACAGGTTTGTCTTTGACCTTTATTTTAGCTCTAAGTTTGACTTTCCAAAACTATCTTCTTGTTGTCTTTTATGACAACAAACTGTTCAGTCACTTTCTGCTGATAATTTTATGGTTAAGTGTCCTTTTGAAGTGCCCTTGCAAGTGTTTTATTGTCTCAATATTAGCACATGCAATATACTTCAAAACAAATAAAACTACCTCTAGATATTTTAAAATTTAAATGATGATTTACACTTCAAAGCATGCATGAAATTGACACATATGTTTTTGGTCAACATGACCCTGGAAAAACCCCCCCATGGGGAAAACCAGTTTGGAGTAAATGTATATAGAAAGCCTCAAAGAAAAATGTACAACACGGAAAACATATGCAAGTGAACCTGGTACAATAAAAACCCTTCTCGGATGCCTTGGAGTTCCTTGAAGACCTCCCAGCTAGACTCTTGAAGTAAGGCACCCCTTTCCTTGGTGTTCCTTTCTTCCTTTGCTTGCCTTTGTCTTTTTCCTTTGTTCCTTTGCCTTTGAGCCTTTTCCTTGACTCATGAGATGCCTTGACCTTTGAATTTACCCACTTGAAGCTTTGGGAAACCCTTGCTTTCTTCCCTTGAAGCTTATGCCCTCTACACAAGTGCACCGTCCTCCATGACTTGGTGTGCACCTATCTTTGGTGTGCTCCTCTTCTAACAAGAACTTCCACTATGAATGCACGCCCTTATCTCCTCACTAAGATCTCCCCACAACAAGTGTGCCCCTCCTCCTCCTACATGAATCCTCTCATGTATGAAGTGTGCCCTCTACAAGGATGTGCTCCTCTCCTCCTCCAAGTGTTCCCTCAAGTAAAGAATGTGCCTATGCTCATGTATATGCCTCCTCCTCCATGGAAGAACCTCCTCGAATCATTGTGCCTTCCCTCATCTCAATGGAAAATATTTCTACCTTGTGCGCCCTCCTCTCCTCAAAATTTGCGCCCAAGTGCTCCTTCTCTTCTCCTCTCCTCTCAAGTGAAGAACGAGTCTCATAAATTCCCTATTCTCTCCTTTAGCCTCCTTTGGCCAAACCCTATTAAATCAATGGCCTAGACCAAATCTAGCCAAGTCTAATCAATGGGTGAGATTCAATCCCAAAATCTCACTTAGGAAACCCACTTTCCTTAGTTTAATTTATGTCTATTAATTCACCCACAAAGTGAATTAATTGTCACTTTAATGACTTAAGTGACATATTTCACTTTTGACTTAAATATCTTAAGTCAAAGTGAAATTAGAATCATAAAGTAAAGTAAAAAGGGTAATAGTCCCCCCCTTTGTGTTTAGAGACTCACAAACACAAGGGGACCACTTTCCAAGGTACCCAAATCTCAACAACGTACGCCTCCGACACACTCATTTTACCTCCCTCATTTCCGCTCTCCTCAAAATTATTCCTCACTATTCCCCCTCAGCTTCCTCACTCCCCCTTTTTCCCTTTATATCATACTTAACATTTTAAAATAAAAAAATAAAAACTGGACTCACGGGGACGGACTCACCCACTCCCCTTCATTCCTCACTCCCACACCCATCCACGCTCCCCGCATACATTACTTAAAATTATTTTGAGTATGACGGTCGATCGAACTCTCCATACTCCTTTTCCCTTCCCCCTCACATTTCCTCAAGTCCGCCCCCAACACTCTCACCTCGCCTCATCCTACATCACTCCCTCTCACTCCTCTCCCTACATTTCTCTCTCCTCTCTTCTGCCACCTACATTTCTACCCTCCCCCCTACACTACCTTTTCCCCCTTTTCTACACTCGAGTGCCCCCCACACTTAACTCCTTTCATAGAACATTATTACTATTATAATACTCAACTTTAACTTTTCCATTTTATACATTATTTTATTTAACCCACATATAACCTTTTGCCATGTGCCCAAATTTCCTTGGATGACATGGAAATATGTTTAAACCTTTGGAGGAGTGCCACATGGAAGCCAATTAATTGGATACACATGAAAATATATTAATGGTTGGACAAAATTTAATCCAAGGGCCCATATTTGTCCACGAATGTTTATCAATGGTGGCTGAGTCACGATCTTGCAGAGGCCATAACTTGAGCTCTGGGTGTCAGAATCGCACAAAATTTATACTGTTTGAAAGGTATATCGACATAGAATATTATGTTACAGGTTTCAAAGGTTGAAGGTTGCTAAATTTTCTCCAGAAATTAAAATATCATTCAACTGCATTTTTAATGGGCATGCGTGACAACTCAACTTCACAAGCTCATATCTTGAGATCCAGGCAACAGATTTGGACAAATTTTATATCGTTGGAAAGATAATATGATGAATATCACATATAAAATTATTTCCATGGCTAAAAAGTTTATTATCATTCCTATATAATTAAAACACAGTCGTCCTCTTTTAAAGGGAAATCAATTAAATTTAAAAAAATAATTTTTTAATTAAACTTTTATTAAAAAAGGAGAGGGACCACTTTCAATATACTTGTATTAACGATGTGAATTCATTAATGAGGCATTAGTTAAAGGGAATGTTTCAATAAGAAACATCAGAGACATTTCCTGTAACCGTTAATGAAGACAATAAAAGGATTGTAACAAGCAAGTGAGAAGAGGATAGACCATCATAGTAAGTTCATGTTGATCATATATTTCTTTCTTTATCGGTTCCTTCATCTAGTTACTCTGCTTCTTTGACTAGAAAGGTTTAACCAAAGTCCGATAACTTCTATTTTTTCTTCTTTCCATGTATTGCTATTGTTTTACAACCCATCCTCCTCCTACAAGCTTAATTCTTGTCTATATTTTCTTTATGGTCCGCGGGAGCCCCAATCCCAGTCGTTAGGATAAACACATTTTAAATTTCAAAGAATATGTAACAGACTATATATTTTTTAGAAATTTCAAGAGAGTTATTTCAGGATCAGTTTTGACTGTGCTTTGTAACTCTGAGTTTTGAGTATAAAGTATTTGAGATTAATCTATCATTATCTTTATTTGAGTTGCCCATGTTCACTTTGTTAAAGTTCTCTTATGCATGCGAACCATCTTCTTTTTATTTTTATGTGATCATAAATCTTTAGTTTAACTATGATGGATGTGAGAAAATTTTGTCTATCTTTTTTAAATGTATGAAGTGTGTGGTTCCTGGTCATTTCTCAAGAACTTTCTTTAAAATCAAAACAACAAATTTTCTTTCTTGTTATTTTTATATTTCTTTTATTACCATGACAGACTTCTGCAAAGTCCCATATTCTAAAGATTTAGATTCCCAAGAAAACCTTAAAGAGGAGTACCACCTCTATAAAAACACAGGGGGATTTATATCCTCGTGAGGTTTCCATTTCGGTCATAACCTATTCAAGTGTCAACACAAGTATAGAGGGGATTGTTGTCTCTTGTAGGTCGGTGCCTACAAACAACAAAGGGGATCAATTTCTCTTGTAGTTTAGTGCCTACAAACAATATAGGGGATCAATGTCTCCTCTAGGTTAGTGCCTACAAACAACAAAGGGGATTGGTGTCTCCTATAGGCCAGTTCCTACAAAATGCAGTGGGGATTGGTGTCTCCAGTAGGTTGGTGCCTACAAATTAATAAAAAAAAGTTTTTCCGGTTTTCTCCCAAAAGGGTTTCCATGTTAAATATTGTGTCTTTTGGTTGTTATATTTATGTGATTGCATCATTATGGTTTATGAATGTTAAAAAGAAAAAAATATAGCCTTATACTAATTCACCCATCCCCATCCCCAGTATAAGTATGTGCCCAACAATTGGTATCAGAGCAGGTTCCTTCAGAAAGGGTCTAACCATTGGAAGGTAAATATTGGGAGCACACATAGATGATTAGGAAAGTTTCTCTACAAATAAGGCTCCACTGTTTGATGGAACAAACTATGATTTCTGGAGTATAAGGATGCAAACATATCTAATGGTGCTTGGTTTTAATATTTGGTAATCAATCGTGACTAGTTATACAACTCCAACAACTCCACCAACAAACATGACTGTGAAAAAGTCTACTGAAAATGATGCAAAATAAATGAACGCCATCTTTTGTGGACTGCCAGAATCAAAGTTTGTCAAGGTAATGCATTGCAAATCCACAAATGTTTTTTGGGACAAACTTCAAAACATCCATAAAGGTGATGAAAAGGTCAAGAAGGCCAAACTCCAAACTCATAGAAGACAGTTCAAGAGCCTGAAGATGAAAGACAAAGAAAAACCAATGATTATGCAAAATGTGTTGAGGTTAATCCCCTTAAGATTTGATGTCAATTTTTTCTCCATTGAGGAAATGAAGGATTGAAAAGGAAAAGCCACAAAAAAAAGAAGCAACTTTCAAAGCCTCAAAGAAGATGAAGAACAAAGAGCACAAATCAAGCGATTTTTCCAACTGTGAATTAGACACAGAGGAAGCAAATTTTCTGAAAAAAAACTCAAAAAAGGCTCTGGAAAATACAAAAGTATGTTTCCCTTGAAATGCTTTAACTGTGGAAAAGTAGGAAATTTTATTGTTAAGTGTACATATGTGAAAAATGAAAGTAATGATAATGAAGAAGACTACAATGTAAAGAGAAAACATCATCAACACAAAAATAGCCACAAACAGGTCAAGCATGAAAAAAAGAATAACTCTTATAAGTAGAAGAAGAGCCTCTACGCAAAAGGGGTCAGTGACTCGTTTGAAGAAAGCAGTGAAAGAAGTTCTATTAATGATAGAGAAGAAACTATTTTTATGGCAGTAGAAACAAATATTGATGAAGACAAAGGGAAATAAATGATGGATTTAGAAAAAGAGGAAAACGTTGAAACATATGGAGAAGTGAATCTTGAAGAAGAAATCATTTGTTCCTTATGAAAAATAAAGAAGCTAAAGAAAATGAATTTGAAACAAAAGGAGCAAATGCAAAAATATGAAGAAGAGGATCATGATTCAAAATCCAAAATGTCACAAATCCTTGAAGAATCAAAAAATATTGTCATAAGCCTAAAAGTTCAATTAAAAGAGGTAAGAAGGAAAAAAGAAATGGTGAGAATCCAACTGAAGAAAAAGGAAGAAAATTGCAAAGAGATAGAATCTGAGATTGTTTCCTTAAGAAAGGAATTGGAAAAGTCAACTTCTCAGTTGAACAAAAGCTTGAAGTTTGAAAAGAGTATTGAAATATTAGATGATATCATCAATTATCAAAGGTCTCCATTCATTAAGATTGGTCTTGGATATGATGTTTTTGTTTCCTCCCTACCTACACCTAGCCTTGCTACAACCAAGGAAGTTCTATTTGTTGTAGGAGGAGTTCTTCTAGTTTTCTAGAAGAACAACCTATTTTTGGTTGTGTCAAACAGATTGATGAGCTACATTCTCCTCACATGCCAACAATTGAGCATGTTGTTATAGATGACAATGTTTTTGATATGTCCGTTTGTTCTACTCATGTAAGTAAACCTAACCCTGAGCCTACTTCCTCTGATCAACCAACACAAAAAATTGTTCCCTATCATCATCCTCACCATAAATATCGAAGGAATGGAAATCATGCTTTCAGACCATTGCAGAAGAGACGTGAAAGTCATAATTGTGGACCAGTGTCGACTACCAGGATAGATTGTGGTTGGATTGATGGATGGTCATGAAATCATTTGACTAGATGTTTGAGGACTTTGTATCATTGTGTATCATCGGTTGTACACTCGTGCAACACTTCTCTAACTTACTAATGATTTCATTGGAAGTGATCGATTGGGAATCTACCTGACATAACAGTGGACTGGAGTTTTGACTGAGTATTCGTCGACTGAGCTTTGATTGGGTTGTCCGTTGATTAGAATTTTCAACGAGAAATATTACCACTACTTATTTTGATTTTTTTCTAGTTATTAGCATCGGGCATACATTCTCCTAGACTGGTCACGCTGATTTGACCAAGGGAAATGATTCATTCACTCATGATGCTTTGCTAGTGGTGAATGGCCCAGGTGTAGTCTTTCTCCTGACGAGGAGTGGATATACTCGATGTGCTCTCACATTGCCTACTTCACGATGGAGTGATCTATATTAATTGGACATGCATGTGAGGAAATGATCATCAACATAAATATAATATATAGATAATATATTTATAATATAATGTATAAATATAAATAATCAATAATTAGTAATTAGTAATACTTTAATTAATGAAAAGATAATAATGGAAAATACATGTCTACTTATGAAAAGGCACTTGGCCCAAGTATATATATTGGGGCCCTCAATTGAATATATCATCTCATATAATATTTACTTACAACAATCTCTTGTTGATATTTTCAGTGTATTATTATTATATGATAACAATAGCATGTAAATCATAAGGCGATAATTATCAGATCTAAAAATCAGACAATTCAACATGGTATCAGAGCAAGTTAAAAGATTTCAGTGCTAGAGCTAGTATAAGTCTTTTCTAATTCTAGTTAAAAGATTTAAGTGCCAGATCTAATAGATCCACTTCAAATCTTTTATTTTTAGCAATTTTACATTCATGGTCGTGAGAGGCTTGTGCACACAGAGCGACCACAGTCGTGGTCACGAGCAACTTGTGCACACTTGAGGGACTATAGTTTTGGTTGCGAGCGTCCTGTGCACATAGAGAAACCATAGTCATGGTCATGAGCGGTCTGTTCACACAGAGTGACCACATTCCTTTGGTCTTGATTTTCCTAGTTACAGGGCATGACCACCTTAAGAATTTCATCTTGGATATAGTACATTCAAATGTTTGTGTACCTATGACAATTGCATCTTTGGATGGATTCCTGTATGATATGATATTCATTGATGATTTCTCCTGGAAGACATGGATCTTCTTCATGAAGACCAAGGATTAGATCTTTAGTAGATTCTAGGAGTTGAGGGCTCAAGTAGAGAACCTGATAGGGAAGAAGATCAAGGTGTCGAGGTTAGATAATGGAGGAGAATACAATTCCATGGACTTCAATGATTTTTGCAAGGAAGAAAGGATCAAGAGGGAGTTCCAGTACCATCCATAGATGAGAAAATTGCGGACATTCTCACCAAGCCTATGTCAAAGACAAAGTTTGTATCATTCAGAGACAAGCTTGGCATAATACATAATGTCTCCCTCGTTGAGAGGGAGTGTTGATTTTTTTCCAGCTAGTAGCATCGGGCATACATTCTCCCAGATTGGTCATGCAGATTTGACCAAGGGAAATGACTCATTCACTCGTAGAGCTTTGTTAGTGGTGAATGGACCAGGCGTAGTATTTCTCCCAATGAGGAGTGGATATAATCGAGGTGCTCTCACATTGCCTACTGCAGGATGGAGTGATCTATATTAATTAGATGTGCATGTGAGGAAATGATCATCAACATAAATATAATATATAAATAATATAATGTATAAATACAAATAATCAATAATCAATAATTAATAATAAATTAATTAATGAAAAGACAATAATAGAAAAAACATGTCTATTTATGAAAAAGCACTATGCCCAAGTATATATATAATGGGGCCCTTAATTGAATATATCATCTCATACAATATTTACTTACAACAACCTCTTATTTATATTTTCAGTGTGTAATTATTCTATGATAACAATAGCATGTAAATCATAAGGAAATAATTATCATATCCGAAAATCAGAAAATTCAATACTTGTTGATCCCTTGGAGGAGGAATACTTGAAGTTGTTGATATGTGAAACCAAATGATGTCTTCTTGATGAATTGACTATTTATTTTTGAATAGACTTGGATTTACTGATACCGACCCAACCATGTTCAACTATTGTTGGAGATGTACTATTGCTTATGTTGAATACATAGACTGTTTAGATTGACAGAGACTGATTAGCTTGCATTGTTGAGAGTTCGACTTATGGTACTCAAGAGGTGAATAATTTACTCTAACAATATATACAGATGCAGATTGGGAAAGCAATGTTGATGACAAAAAAAGTGCAACTGGAAGACATTATATTCTAGGAAGCAAGCATTTAATTTTCATTAAGTATTCTGAACATTCCTTCTTCATACCTTAAAGGATTTTTTACAGTTGGGAATGAGATTTGATGACAACTCTACATATTTGTCCAAGGAAACCTCAAAAGACTTTGTGAGTGGTGCATGGAACTTTTGGAGTTGGCATTATTTTAGGTATCTATTGTGCAAAATAAAAGACAAGTCCACATAGGTATTATATACATTGTGACCAACATTGACCATCTTCACAAAAGTGTTTTTGAAGGACAAATGGATGGTGGTTTTATTACATTCAAGCACTACCAAACCAACAACACATGTGTGACAGTGGAAGATCCCTTAGAAGCTATAAAGGCACATATCATATTGAAGATTCAAAGCACATTCGAAGATGAACATTTTTTCTTGAACAACAACAAACAATTCACTTTTGAGTAGTAGATTGTGAGAAAATGTTGAATGCAACCAATCCTATCAGTTTTGAATAGATAATAGTACTATGATAGTGAAACAACTAGTAAGTCTTTGGCAATTTTTCAATAAGTAGAAAAAGGAGCAGTTTAGGAGAGTGACAATAAAATAGAGAAGACTTAACAATTACAACAAGAAAAGATAGTACATTCACAGGGGGAGCTAATTAAAAAAACTACAAGAGAAAGAAAAGTCTAAGGGGGAGAAGCATAGCAAAAGGAACTATGTAGAAAAAGATGAAGCATATTCCCATCAAGTACCACTTCTTAAGAAGAACATGTCACTGAACTAAGTGTCAAGATAGAATACATTTCCACCAAGGAACGAGTTGCAGATACTTTTACCAAACCCCTTCCTAAAGAAATATCTGAATATCTCAAAGAGAAGATGGGATCCCTCTCATCTTGTTAGCAAAGAAGAATGACTCAGGGGGATCATAACTTTACCATTAATGTCAAAGGGAAGGGGGAGAATTACAGACATAGGAAGAGTTGCAGATAGGGGAAGGAGAATTGTAGATAGGGAGTGTTGCAGACAAGGGAGAATTCTTTCTATTTCTCAAAGATGATGTGTTTTTTAGTATAGGGTTGCCATCAATGACAAAGGGGGATATTGTTGAATAAATTACCATTGATGTCAAAGGTAATTAAGTATCCAAATATAAATGTGACGTAAACAAATACAAAAGTGGAAAAGTTAAGTGGAAGTGGAGTTTACGTAAAAGTGGAGTAAACATGAAAGTGGATTAAAATCAAATATAAACGTGGCTTTAATAAATACAAAAGTGGAAAATTTAAGTGGAAGTGGATTTTACATAAAAGTGGAGTAAACATGTAAGTGGATTAAAAAAAAAGGTAAAAGTGAAAGTGGAATTTATGTAAAAGTAGAGTAAAATGTGAAAATGGATTTAAAAAGGTAAAAGTGAAAGTGCACATGGTATTTTCACATGGATTTAAAAACCATGGTGGTATTTTACCCATGGTATGGTAAAAAGGTGAATTAAAAACAAAAAAGGGGGAAATTAATTAATATTTAATAAAAGTCGTGACTTTTCACGTAAATCTTATGGTAAAGTATAAATGAAGAAGTGGGTTATGAGAAAAAAGTGTGTGGGGGTGTAAAATGTAATATTCTTATGCATACCATTTGAGGAGTGACGATTGAATATCATTCAAGAAGCGATGATTAAATATTAGCGAGTAATGAGCAGATTTTGCAAAAGAAAAAGGAGCGAGAGCTAAGCAAACCTTGTGAAAGTAGAAGAAACAAGCACCGAGAATATCCAGTGAAAGAAAAAAGGAGTGAGTGATCTGGCGAAAGCAGAAGTAGTGAGAAAAATGTAGATCTAGTGAAAGTAGAAGTAGAGAGAACAATGTGGATCTAGCGAAATAAAAAGGAGTTGTGATCTGCAAAAAGTACAAGAAGCAAGTACATAGGGGATCGACATCTCTTGTAGGTCGGTGCCTACAAACATCAGAGGGGATCGATGTCTTCTATAGGTCGGTGCCTATAAACAAAAAATGGGATTGGTGTCTCTTATAGGTCAGTGCCTAAAAAAAACAGAGGGGATCGATGCCTACAAAAGGTATTGGGGATTGGTGTCTCTAGTAGGTTGGTTCCTACAAACTTTTGTAATCATAGGTTGGTGTCTACAAATTAATAAAAAATAAAATAAAATTGGTTTTCTCCTGAAAGGGTTCCCATGTTAAATATTGTGTCTTATGGTTGTTATATTTATGTGATTCCATCATTATGATTTATGAATGTTAAAAATAAAAATATATCCTTATAGTGATTCACCCCCCTATCAGTATAAGTGTGTGCTCAACACTAGGCGTTGGTTGATCGGAATGAGGCTCGTGGTGACAATGGGACACGTGCAGAGGACAACAACCTCAACATATGATGAGACATCAAGGACATATGGGTATACAATTTGGACATATGGTGTGCAAGTTGGTTAAGAGAGAAATATGCCAACGATATGGAGTTGGTGGTCATCAAAGGAAGAGGCTCCTCGTACAGACTCAAACACTGTGAGAGAAGGATGCCATGAATGTAAGTTATGATCTAAAGCATGGTATCACTCAAAACAAAAATGAAATTGTTGAGAAATTTCCAGAAACTGTTATGGCAAGGACACATGGTGAGTTGGTCGAGGTGAAAGGATGTCAGGTGAGTTATGATGGGATATGGTGGAATGGATCGATGTTGTGTAAATTGTTAGAGGGTGAGTGCTTCAACCAGAAGTATAGATTAGAATCTCACGCGACACTACGTAGAGCCAATGAGGAGAGGGATATGAAGTGGTCGTTGCAATATTCAAGACAAGGAGGATTGAATCTGGAGCGAGAGATAAGGCAATTTTGGAGAAAGTGTAAAAGTAAGGGTATGTGGAGAAGAAGAGAATCTTGGCTCAAACGGAAGGGATGAACGAAGGAAGCAAGGAAACCACCAGGCAAATAAATATCTGATAGAAGTTACAGGATGGCTAGGAGAGGAGTGTGTGGAGACTGACAAAAGGGAAAGAAAGTGGAGGCCTCCTCATCCCAAGGCCCAATGAATCATACTACAACAACTAGAGAGGCTTGGATGGTGGGTTCCAGGTTGAAGTATCTCCGTGCAGATTCAAAGAAGAAGACAACAATGAAAATTGAGGATGAAAGTATAATAGAGGAAGTGAAGGGGTGGGTTGACGACCCATATTACTCTAGGACCCGCAAGAAAAAATACTTCAAATTGGTCGATACAGACTAGATTGTCAAGGCCATGGTAGCCCAAGCAGTAGAAAAAACTAGGAAATACAACGAGGTTACACTACGTGCAGTTAAAATTATGGAAGGAAAGTTTGAATTGTTCTATAAGTCTCAGTTTGGTATAAAATTCAAGGTCACTCCAAAAAGGAAGAACCAAGAGCAACACCAGATCGTGCCAGTGGACTCTTGCTCCCTTGGTTCGAAGGATCAACCAATCTTGATAGACGATGAAGAAGAAGCTTGTGCCATGGAGTAGTAACCAAACTGAAGCAATCTCAAAAGGAAGCAGAAGGAACTTGGGTTTGAAAAATCCACCTAGCTTGATTTCTATAACTATCCTTAGGCTTGATAGTTTTATTAGGGTACATAGTAGTCTGGAATTTACTTAGCAGATAGGCTCTTGGATTTTGTTTTTAGACTATTTGATTTTTTTTTGAAGATCAAATTAAACTCTAAAATGAAGAAACCTGGGTAACTTTTATCGAGCTAGGGTACTAGTCTCCTATTTTGGAAAGCCCCCCCGAGATGTTTGTACTTTTTGGATCTATATATAAATAGAAATAAAAGCTAGTTTTTAGATTAAAAAAATTGATGTTAGTCACGAACATATTCCATACATTTCATCAATCAATCAACATTAACATCAAAATATATGAAAATAAATAATATACATGAACAATAATTTCAAAATCAATACATACGTCAAATATACATCTCAAATATGACATCTCAAATTTATTTAAATACAAAGGAATCATTAACATACACATAATACAACCCAGATGGGGTGCCACCTAGAGAAAGATGGAGGACAACTGGAATCGAGCAACCAGGGTATTTATTAACCCCGACCACCAGCCCCTGGACATTAACTCCTCCATGGCTCACACCATGAGAGGAATCATGTTAGTGCGCCTGGCTGGGAAATTGGGCGAGCGAACTAGCTAGGCAGGGCATACCAGGAGGACGCAGAGGTTTTTTCCAACTTCAATGGAAAATGCAGAGGTCATTTCAGGATTTCATGGGGTGAAGAGAGGCGTCTGGGCTCATTTTGTTCCATTCCATCCCTGGTTCACTCTCTTTGTAATTCTCCTCGACTCTCACGATAACTCTCACATCATTGTTCATTGTAATCTCTCCTCGCGAACCAGTGGCATCCTCTTCGCCTCCCTCTACTCCACTCCCTGTTTCAGCTCCTCTGTTTCCCTCCATTAGTCCTTGCATCATCCCCCAGCCTTCAATCACTCCTTCCTCCCCCTCCCTATCCCCCCCCACCATGCCCCGAGAGCACAGAAATCCCAAGAGGGGTGCTCGCAACAACAACACCATCTCTCAATCTAACAAACTTACCCCCTCTCAAAGAGCGCTCATTTCCCACTTTGCCAATCCTCGTCACTCCTCCCAAAGAAATCAGTCGACTCCCCACTTCGCCAATCCTCGTCACTCCTCCCAAAGAAATCAATCGACTACCCTCCAGTTTTATGGAGCCAATAGGGTCAAATTGGAGATGACCTCCTCCATTGCTCATTATCCCCCATCTCCACCTCCACCTCTACTTCACATCCAGAGTGAAGTAAAAGAGGAGGCACTACCCTTGGGCGAGCGTCTCACTCTAGATACCAACCTCTTCCCCACCCCTAACTGTCAAGATCAATGACCCCTACTACAACGACGAAAGCTGCAAGGTGGAGGAGGCGATTCCTCCAAGCTAGCAGCTGGAGAACAATCGAGGAAAAGACAAGGAAATCACCATAGGGAACGACAACGAGACTGGAAAGGAGGAGGAGGATCAACCTCAACATTTTTCCAATCGTCTTGTAGAGGAGCACCTTCAACTCCTCTTCGTGATCAGGCAAAAGCAGGACGACCAGGTGCATTCACAAAGCGTCTTCAACCAATGGATGGATATCCTGTTTGATGCCCTCACTGATGCTCCTACGCGTGCCATATGCCCGAATTGCAGTCAGTGGTTCACCCCATCCTATACTATTCATGGACAACCATGCCCAGCTATGGATTGAAGCCTCCAAGTTTCCATTTTTTGTCTATTTCAATTGTAGAGTTGATGGTCTAATTTACCACGACAACAAGATAGATGCTTTAGTGATTTTTTCTTATTATGTATATGTAGTTTTAGTCATGGCGGCTCTATATATAGCTAGCCTTAGCGGAAGAATGCAGAAATTGGTTTGCATACTTTTGATTTCTCAGATACACTGTAATTTTTTGTGCAAGCACTTCAGTTCCAGCAAGGCTAGAGCTCAGAATAATTTGTCAATGTCTGAACAGTATGTAGCCACATGTTCTGGTTTCCCTTCTGTGGAGGAACAAGTGGCTACCATGTGTCATTGTATAGAATACAATTGTTATTAATATAAGGTTATGAACTTTTATTTACAAAAAAAAAAAAAAAAAAAACATACACATAATACATTTTATAAATCAAACAACATTAACATCAACATGATATGAAAAGGCATAATATATATGAATGATAATATAAAAATCAATATATGTCAAATATACATATCAAGTCAAATATAAGTGTCAAATCTACATGTTAAATATGCATCACAACTATCAAATATGTACATGTCACCCACTACTAGTTAAGACTGCCACTAGAGCTAGAGGCATCAATACCTTTTCTAGATAATAATATAGAATGTAGCATACATTATATCTCTCCACCAAAAACTACATCACCCGGTGCGACCATAACATTTACAACATCAATAGCAAGTGTAGTGGGTATAGTAGTTGGTGTTCAATTTAATTGGAGGAGGAGATTGTGGTTGGTTTGTTAGAAAAGGAGATGGTGGTCAATCTAATAGAGGAGGAAATGGCGTTCAATATATCAGAGGAGGAGATGGTGGTTGATATTCTAGAGGAGGGGATGGTGGAGGTGGAGGAGTATTATTCTCATAAAATGAATATGATGAAGTAGACTAATTAACCCTCAACCTATTGAGTAAATTGAGGGCACCAAAAAAATTACACATAAATAATGTCATATTGTGAGGAAGGATCTCCAATATTGGTGAAATGTTAGGGTATTTCATGATATCCAAAGATTATACATGCAACCCTCTATGGCAAGCCATAAATGCACATATCTTATCCATCACCCGCTAACGAAATATATGATCTGACCTATGTGGCATGATGGATCTCTGCACCTGAGGTGACTCATCAATGTTATCCATCTCCCCATCGTGCTAAGGAGGCACCTCTTTGACATACATGCCAACATCTGCAACACAATGTAAAAAATAATTAGACAATTTAAACAAATCTTACAATCAATTGCATGTGCATTAAATACGATTAAAAAATATGCAACTAATTTAACAAAAAGATAATGACAATATTGCATATTGAATAGGATGTTTTGACATCCTTTTCATTCCATCCCTACATATGGGTATTGTATAAGATTGAGGACATGATCGTCCGCACTATATATCAAATACAATATCTATGAACTCAATATCCTACACAACCACTCCAACTAGCCCCTTTTGGGTAACATCTTCCCCCACATGCACATATGCACATCAATAATTGGCCCAAGAAGGAGGTAGTTGAATGTAAGTCGAGTAACCAAAAACCTCTCATAAAATAAAATAAAATAAATAGCTCTAAAGAAAAGGGGAATACAATCCTCTTATCCAACACAACACAACAATGATCTAGAGAAAAACAAAACTATCACAAAATAATGGAAAACCACATAATCAATTTCGACCTCTGAAATAAAATCACATAAAATATCTACATAGTGCATTTGAGGGAAACTAATGTGTTTCCTTTCAAAGGTATAATGTGTCAGTGTCCTGATCATAAGAAACAAACAACTAAACTCCTATATACCTAATGAATGTAAATTAAACTACCACCTATCAACCTAGAAGTCATTGTGGTCAGTGATGTTTGCACTAACATATATTTTCACATATGCAAACTAACTCTCTCCTACAATGCTAGGGAACATCAAGGAAATAGAAAAATTCTCACCCCTCATAGGCAACCTAGTGATGAAAGAAATATCCTCCTTTGTGCATTGGTACCATAGATCAGGACCAACCCTAAATGCCTACCTAACATGATACCAACAATGGATCAACCATGTCAACAAGCATGTGTTCCCCTTGAGGTATGTATCCTCCTCATAAAACTTAAGGAGGTCAACATTCCTCAAAAGGAAATGATTTTACGTTGTAATAGGATGAGGGTACTTATCCCTCTCCCTCTCCCAGGCCTCCCACTCATGTACAAAGTTATACACATCAACCTACTAGTGTTGTTGTCATCATCATTGTCTCTAATCTAGATACACATTCCATTAGGTGTGTGCACGCACACACACATAACATAAAAAATCTAAACTAAATTACATTTGTAATACTCATTAAATATTGAAATTAATTTTGTTGTGAAAAAAAATATGTAGAACTCACTAGTGTGCCATTTATATATATACACACCATCAACAGTGCCACTAGATGATCAATGTACCATTACCAGTGATCTTGATTAAATATCAACATACTCGTAAAATTTATAATCTTTTTATTGTTATAAGGGCATTGATATCACTTTAGTGCATCTTGTTTGCATTGATGCACTACCAATGGTATGCCCGTACATTTTGAAGCACATTGACAAGGTTGGGAAAATTGAATTTATTAAATTTGATCACCCATGTGATTATGATGTAAATAGACACCAATTACATTGCCTCCTTACATTTTCAAGAACACCAATAAATATTGAAAAATATAGTTATTAAATTTGATCTATGATGTCCTTTTGATGTAAGAGAGCATTGATTACAATGCCTCACTACATTTTCAAGACAATCAATGAATATTGCAAAATATATTTATTAAATTTAACTTTACAATGCACTTGGTATTGATTACAATGCCTCACTACATTTTCAAGACAATCAATGAATGTTGCAAAATATATTTATTAAATTTAACTTTACAATGCACTTGGTATGTATGGAAGCATCGTCAATGATGCCCCTATACATTTCCTAGAGCACTGAAAAGTAGGGAAAATTTATATGAATAAAGTGCACTCAATGATGCACTTACATTATATTGGAACACTGCAAGTGCATCCTAACTTTATATGGAGCACCAAAAAAGTGCATAAGTTTTTTTTATTCATTGGCTTCAACGGTTTGCTCTATTTGAACAGATGCATTGATCATGATATGTCCATACATTTTGAAGCACACCAAAAACACAGGAAGATTTAATTTATTTAATTTTATTAATAGTGCTCTTTTAGTGTATGAGCGCATCGATTATGATCCCCCTTGCATTTGAAAAGGCAACAATTGGAAAAATGTATTTGTTAAATTTAACTTTATAGTGCACTTTCTATGTATGGAAGCACCACAAATGATGTCGTTGTATATTTCCTACATAACTAACAAATGAGGGAAATTTATAATAATAAATGTGCACTTACAGTGTATAGGAGCACCACCAAGGATTCCTCCTGTCATTATATAGAGCATCGAAAAGGCAAGACATTATTTTTATTATTTGGTTTCAACAATGCACTCTACTTCACCAAAGAAATTGAGCATGGTGCATCCTATTAATAATATGGATGCACTGTACAAATTGGTGCGAGATGAACGACTTGAATGTGTAGAATTTTTTTGAATTTTTTTTTTTTTAGAAAACATGCAAATTAAAGCTTAATTTTAAATTGCTAAAAATTTAAATGAGAAATAAGAATAAACTTACCTAGTTTCTTCTCTATAAAGGAGGCATGGTTTCCATGTAGAAGAAAAATGAAAATTTGGTATTATTTTGCAAAAATTCCAAAATGGACCAAATCTATTGAGGAAGTGGAGGGATCGAGAAATATGACAATATCGTATTATCAACAACGGGGTGGTTGTACAAGGATGATGAGCATTGATGCTTTTATGGTTTGAAGGATTAAAGAAGAATTAAAACGAAATTAAGGTTTTGTTAAAAAGAAAATTATTTTATCCTACTCCATTGCATCCAATGGTAAGATGCATCGATGCATTCTTAGCTATCCAACACACTGCCAGGTTTTACTATTTTATAATTTGGTGTGCCATTTGTTAGTATGCATAGATGCATGAACAAATTATTAAGCACAACATTAATATTTTGTAATTTAAAAAAAATAGAAAAATGATATTTTATAACTAAATGTCTAAATTATTCGGTGCATATTACACGGAGATGCACCAATGTGGTTATGGTTAAGATGCACCGGTTAGAGTATGTTTAGAATTTATTTAAATCGATATTATATCAAGGAATAATAATAACAACCTATAGTACACCGACAATGAGAATAAATTACCCCCGAGCCTAGGGGTAACTAAGGATATGATGTCTCGAGGCCCGCAGGTAGCATACATTGAGTGTTGAGAGCTTGATGCATAACACAACCCACAGAGCCCCTCTATTTAACCATGGTTCACCATCATCATCATCTCAGTAAAGAAACATTCACTACACCAGCTTGGCTCCAAAAGACAACAGGTCTTGCTTCATGAGGTAACAAGTCCAATCTCATGGTAAGTGTCACATTAATATTTGAAGAATTTAGGCATATTGCAAAGAGTCATTTCTTGATTATAAAACATTTTCTTGGAAATTATACCTTTTTCCTTATTTCACCTTGGTGGTTGACATGGTTTCCTAGTAAGTGTGTCATCCTCGAGAAAAGGGTTGCTACTGGGGGGTCTCCTTGAAGGTTCATCATATCATTCCTCACTCATATTTACCACTTTCCACACTTCTTCCCCTCTGTCTCCTCATCTTTTTAGTTTTCAATCTTGTAATCCCCAACTTCTAGGGATAACTAAGGATATGATGTCTCGAGTCCCTCAGGTTGCATACAAGGAGTACCAAGAGACAACTTGACCAACAATGTCCACTTGCACAGACAGAGACCCACTTCACCACCACAGTTCCAGGTGCATCATGATGGTATCCACCACATCAGCTAGCCTCTGAAAGACATTGGGTTTTTCTTCGTGAGGTACAAGCCGAGTCTTATGGTGAGTGTCATTTCAATATTTGAGGCATTTGCGTTTGTTTCATCTATTACTACTTTTGATTATGTAACGATTTATTGGACATTATGCCATTTTCCTTGTTTCACTTTGGTGGTTGGCATTGCACCCTAGTAAGTGGGTCACCCTTAGGAATATGTTTGTTATTGGGAGGTGATCTTGGCGATTCATCGTGCCATTCCTGACCATACTTGTCACTTTCCACATTTCATCCCCTCATCTCCTTATATTTTGGGTTTTTCGGGTGTATTGACCCAAGAAGGGGTTGTCCCTCATTTCATGGGAAGAAGGGGTTGAAGGCCCAGAGGCTTGTAGCTGGAAAAATATAAAATCCAATCATTGATATTTTAGATGCTCTCCCAGGGATCCCGAGGAAAATGAAATGTATCTCCTAAGAAACTGATGGGACCTGTAAAATAATAACTAATAACAAAATGCTAACTAGGGTGGAGCATGTGTGGGAACTGTTTTTATTGCTTAGGTAGAAGCCCCACACATGTTTTCAACTTGGGGAAGTATGATGTGACTAGGGTATAGTCAAGGTGGACAAAATTTTTCATGCTTAGGTAGAAGCCTCACCTTGGCTTCAACCTATAAACATCCTAAAATAATAAAAGGAAATAACTAGCCTTGGAAAAGGGTTGCATTGAAAATGAAGGTGCAACACACCCTCTACAAAGGCACCCATAAGTGAGACACTACAACCCATTGTATGTCATGAAACCCATGACCAAAAGTCTCCCCCCCATCCATGAAACCTTATCCAAATGACTTAGAAAGATATCCCCTCAGGAAACACCCCTAAACTTGAGGTATGATTCACCCAATAAGTTGTTTTGTCAACCCTCCCACACCTAGACTTGGCAAATTGCATAGGGTCTTTGAACATTGGTTTATTTTTAAGATGTGGTTTGGATGTACATGTTTAGATGACTCTTTTATTGATTTTATTTACTCATCATGATGAATTTGACTTGAGATCCTTGGAGGGAATATCCATTTGTCTTTGCAAGACCCAGTTGATGGACAATTTTGGAAGAACAAACCTATCTTAGGCTTCCATGGGGCTTCAATCCCACGAGTTGGATGCCAAGGGCCCACACTCTAGATGGCGGTGACATGCCTTTGGAGGCCTAGAGGACACCTTGGAGGATCTTTCCCACCCCCTACATACCAAACAACTTGCTTGAAAGGGGAAAAACGTCACCTTTTGAGGGCTTGACGTCACCTGGGACCAGGGTTTGGTGGTGATGATGGACACTTCGAATGTTTTTAAGGAAGAGGCCCATGGCTCATGGAAGAAACATATTGGTTGAAGACTATTGGCCTTTTTAGGCCTAGCCTTTCCTTCTCCAACGCAACGACTTGACCAAAAGTGCCAAACGTTGCCTAAAAAGAGGGTGATGTCATGTTTCTAGGGTTTCTTTTATGTGCAAATTATGAATTAAATAATATTATTTTTATAAAGGGGAAAGATAAGGTCTATTGACCCCTTATCTTTTGTTTTACCCTAAGTTTTGTGGACAAACTATGTTTAGAGGATTTGTATAAATAGAGATCATATCTATTTCATTTTTCATCATAACTCTCCCATTGTGAGAAGACTAATGGATGAAATTTTCACTAGACTTAAGCATTTTTGGTATTTCTCTCTTTTGAAAATGAGTTCTGGTGTTATCTCTTGGTGAATGGATGAGGTTAAGTGGTGCACATCTCTTGGAAGCTCTTGTTCTTTCTTGTGGATGGTTTTATCTTGGTGAAACTAGGGTTTGATCTTGCAATCTTCTTGTTTGGTAAGGAAAATCTGCATTCTTCTTGCTTATTTCATGATATTGTTGGATTAAAAAACCTTAGGAGGAGTATAATCATACACCCTCCATCAAGTTTTTGTCATTACTAGTTTACAAGTCTTTTATTACAAAGTATCTTGGATGAGTACAAGGGTGTATACCCTCCTTGAATCTAATGTTAAGTTGGTCCACATACCCTAGGGTCCTTGTTGATCTAACTTGTGTTTTAAGACTCCATTCACCCAAATTTTAAAGGCACTAATCTGATTTTTTTCATTGGAGAAATAAAATGTTTGCATTGGTAAACGTGTTTTGGTAAGATATCAATCTTGTGCAATTTGGAATCTTTTGTGAATGCCTTGAGGTTGTTAAACCCTCTACGGTGTCTTAGTTCTCTTGGTCTTCTTGGAGCTATAGCAAATTAAAATCTACATCCATTAGGGATGAAACAAATCATCTTCTTTTCTTGACTTTAACTTGCAATTTGACCATGGAAATTTGCTATTAATCCATTATTATTATTATTCTACTAATTGATTAACTTTTTGTTGGATTACTTTCTTATTTTCATGGTTAAACGTTGTTGTTGTAGAAAATCACTTCTACAACCACTTCGTTGTGATAAATATACTCTGAAAACTTATCATAACAACCAACTAATACCACTAAAAGTTGTGCTAAAGTGTTGAGAACTTATCTACATGTTTTATGCTTCATATCTCAACTAATATTCGATTCTTTTGAGTGGTTTAAACTGTAGTAGTTACTTGATTCCATTGCTTCATAGCTCAACTAATATTCAATTCTTTAAGTGGTTTAAACTGTAGTAGTTACTTGATTCCATTGTTGATATATATATATATATATATATATATATATATATATTCTTATTGTTGTAATTAGGGACAACAAGCTTAACTTGCTTGTCCACTTAACATATTATGTGCATACATGGCTTTTCTTGTGTCTCGGGAAGGTACAAACACATTCCGCAGGCACCCAAAAACTTGGAAACCTTAAACCACTTCCGATGCGTTCCATCAAAGCCATATTCCATGTAGAAACTTGACCTATAGGGGAATTCATCTCATAATCTTACTTTCTGTCTCATTCCCCCTTAGGGTCACTAGGATTCCTCCCTTGAGATGATCACTTCATCTCTAATGTGACGGGAATACCTATCTAACGTGATAGTGGGTAGGTGTTCTCTTAGTTGTCACCATATTGTGGTTTGGGTTGGGCATACAACTTGTGCAATAATAGGGCTCATTGAACCTAAGAAGGTCTTGCACCTCATTTCATGGGAAGAAGGGGTTGAAGGTCCAAAGGTGTTGTAGCTGGAAAAAGTTAAAATCCATAAATTATCCTTTTAGATGTTTTTCCTAAGGTATTGAGAGCAATGAAACAATTCTCCATAAGAATTGAAGGACCCTTTAAAAAGAAAAAAAAAATAATTAATAAATGTCTCGCTTGATGGGGGAATGCATTTGCCGTGTCCTTTAATTTCCAGTGCATATGGCACTCAATGTGTTCCTAACTTCAAGTGGAATTGAAATGCTCTTTAATTTCCATTGAAAATAGCACTCAATGTGATCCAGATGGATATTGGTGGCCACCCACCTTTTCCAACTAGCTCAAAACAGTTTTCTGACAATTTTGGCAATTTACTATTTTTAGCAGTTTTAACTTCCGGGGCCATTTTGAGGGCCTAAATGAAGGATTTTCGGGATCAAGATTTTCAATGATAGACGAAGGCAGATTGAGCCCCCAAAATCAATCTCCTCGATGATACCTTTCCAACTGGCTATCACACACCTAAAACGAAGATCGTATGCAAAATTTACGACCCCGGGAAGTTGATGTACCAACTTACCCAAATGAGGCCCACATGACTTTTGGCGCTTCATCTCCTAGGGTTAGGTTTTTGGATGTCTAGGGTTTTTGTCATTCTTGTTTATTGTAAAAAGGCCTTTAGAGCCTCATTGTAATATTCTTCTTGTGAATGCGCACAGTCGTCACATTTCTTCTCAGAGATAAGATGCCACCATTCCAGCAAGCTTGTTTCCGTTGCATTTTACAGTTTCAACTTATTTCGTTATTGAATAGAAAACCAGTTTTACTGTATCTCTGTTATTTTGCGTTAAGCACATGTTAATAATTTGTATTCATTTCATTCTACTCATAAAATCTGGATCAATGGTATCAGAGAGGTCTTCTCCTTGTCATCTTAATGTATGTCCCCAACGAGGTCAAAGTACAAAGATTTGGGTCTCGAGCTTGTTTCTCTTGAGGACAGAAGCTCTCGCACGCCCAAGCGACCTCTCATGGTAGGAGAAAATAAATATGATGGGACATGATATCCTTTCAAATTGTTGATTGAGGAAGACCTCACGCAAGAGAGGAACGAGATGATGGATAGTTTCAGGCAAATCCTTTGGCGACTACCAACATGCGACACATCTTCTTCGAACGGAGGCGCTACCCCCTTCAAGGTACAAATAAATTTTGATATTCCTATATTTTAAGGTCAGATAGATGCAGATGTTGTAGATAAGTGGTTGAATCTACTAGAAGGGTATTTTTCTGTCCATAACTTTTCGCATAGAGAAAACATTACTTTTGCGCTCCTCAAAGCCATTCCCCATGTCAAAGATTGGTGGGAAACTTTCTGTAAGAAAAAGGAAAGAGAGGAAACCTTATTATTTTCAGTCACGACCACCTGGGAATCCTTCAAGGATGTTATTAAGGAACAATACTACCCTGTCGGAAGTTATGACGACCTGTATGCCAAATGGACCACACTGCGGCAAGAAAGAGACCAAGCAGTGCCAAATTTCACAAATTTCTTCCATAGATTACGCACCAAGATGGGTATCAAATATTTGGAGCAACATCTGGTCCTCAAGTATTGTGGTGCTCTACATAGATACATCCAAACCGAAATGAAATTTCTATACATCTCATCCTTGGGCGTGACCTATCGATATGTCGTCAAAATAGAGCAGAACCTCAAACAAAAGATGCGGCAATTTGGGCCTCGGAACCCCTCACAACAAAAGCCAGGAAAGGGCAGCCCCAACCCACAAGACAAAGGACAGAGAAAATATGGGAAGTATTAGGACAACCAGTCCAAGCTGCAAGCATAGAAGGACACCGAAAAGACAAAGAAAGATACCAGGAAGTGGTGCAAATTCCATAAGAGCCCTTGGCATAACACTGTTGACTGTCACTCAAAGCAGTCGCTGGTGGCTGAAGTGAAAGCCTTTGAATTAGATGTGGATTCTGAATCTAATTTAGAACCAGAAAAGGGAAGACAAATCATTGATGTGGAACCCAGTGCCACTGTTGCTACCACCAAGCTCCAGCCTGGTGAACTAGACAAGCCAGAAGAAGGAGAGCGCCTCTTCCATTCATAGATGTGGGTAAAAGGCACCCTGCTGCACTTCATCATTGATAGCAGTAGCAAGAAGAACCTCATCTTAGCAGAGGTCATCAAGCGGCTAGCCCTGCCAACAACACCGCACCCACAACCCTACAACATTGGATGGCTCCACCAAGGAAGAAATCTCCGCATCATCCAACAGTGTCGACTGTCATACGACATTAAGCCCTTCAAAGATGAGGTATTATGTGATGTTTCTCCTCTCAAAGTTTGTGATGTTCTTTTGGGCCAACCTTATTTATGGAAACGTCATATGTATATGAGTCTATGCCTCATAGTGTTATTATTACTTTGAACAAGAAATTGTACAGGATACCCGAGGCAATCCCACCTAGTGTTATTTCCTTGATCTCTACTAAGAAATGAAGGAAGGTCATCTCTCAAACGGGGAATTTTGTCTTCTTCATGATTCGCTCTCAGAATAAGCGAAATATCACAACCACATCCAGGGTCTTTGTGGTCGACCTCTCCACACAGTATAAGCAAGTAGATAAGGTTGTGGAAGAATACTCAGATATCTTCTCCTCACCTAAAGGGGTACCTCTGCACTGCCAGGTCAAGCATCCCATCGATTTGACCCCCGACGCACTGCTCCCCAATGGGCCAGTATATTTTCACTCTTTGTTAGAGTATGAGGAGATCAAGCGACAGATTCAAGAACTGCTCCACAAGGGGCACATCTGTCTCAGCTCATCACCTTGCGAGAGCCTAATCGTGCTGGTAGAGAAGAAAGATGGAACCTGGTGACTTTGTATTGATTACCGAGATCTGAATAAAATCACAGTTAGAAATCGGTACCCAATTCCTCAAATCAACGACCTCCTTGATCAACTCACGGGGGCCAAATACTTCAGTAAGATTGATCTGAAGTTTGGCTACCACCAGGTCCCGATAGAACAGATAGATGTATGGAAGACCGCCTTCAAGTCAAAGGAAGGCCTTTTTGAATGGTTGGTCATGCCCTTTGGTTTGACAAATGCTCCAGCCACTTTCATGAGGATGATGGATGATATCCTATGACCATTCACCAATACTTTTGTAGTGGTGTATTTGGATGACATTTTAATTTACAGCAAGACTTGGGTTGAACACTTGCAACATATTCAACAGGTTCTGCACACCCTACGGAAGCACAAGATATACGCCAACTTGGAAAAATGCTCCTTCGACATGGACAGGGTCCATTATCTCGGCTACATCATTGATAAGCATGGCATACATGTGGATCCAGCCAAGATCCAAGTCATCTGTGACTAGCCAACCCCAACAACACTCACTGAGCTTTAGAGCTTCTTGGGCCTTGCCAATTTCTACTACAGGTTTGTGTTGGGATTCTCCCATATTGCATGGGCCCTTAGCCAAATAAACAGGGGTGGTGGTAAGGAGAAATTTGCATGTGGCTGGTCCCAACAACAAGAATTCAATGATTTGAAGCAACGCTTGTGATCAACCCTAATACTTTCACTACCAGACCTACAACATCCATTTGAGATCGAGACATATGCTTTAGACTATGTTGTGGGCATCGTTCTCAATTAGCACAGCCACCCCGTGGCCTATCATAGTGAGACACTATTAGATACTATCCGTAAGTCCCCTACTTACGAAAAATAAATGTACTCCATTGTGAAAGACTACCACTAGTGGAGACATTACATTCTTGGGAAGGAGACAATCATCCACACTGATCATAAGCCACTGTAGTTCATGTAGACACAGGGAAAATTGTAGAATGACCAATATCAAAAGAGGTCCACATACTTGTAGCAATTCCACCTCAACATCAAGTATAAAAAAGGAAGCACCAATTGCGTCATTGATTTCCTCAGCAGACCGCCAGTCACAACACTCACCATGGTGTTAGACTCTTGCAACCATGAGACATCTGGATGGCCCCAAATCTATGAGACAGACCCTGACTTCACCACCACCTACCAAATGTTGGGTGCAAACGCAGTTGTCGATAATTCACATCTTTAGGATGGGTTATTGTGTCATTTGGGCCATATCTGTGTTCCATCAAGTGAGCGAGTGAAGCTGATCTGGGAAGCCCACTCCAATCGGGTGGCAGGACACTTCGGTGTCGAAAAGATAGTGGCAATGCTACAGAAACATTTATACTGGCCAAAACTTCGACAGGAGTTCAACAAGTATATCAGGTCCTGCACTGCATGTGTTATTGCCAAAATGACCACTAAGAAACAAGGCCTATACACCCCACTTCCTACTCATGACAGGCCATGGGAATCCATCTCAATGGACTACATGTCGGGCCTCCCATCCACCAAGCAAGTAAATGATTGTGTTTTTGTGGTTTTTGATCACTTTTCTAAGATGACGATTATGGTTGCTTGCAAGAAGAGCATCGTAGCAGAGGCCATTGCCAAGCTCTTCTTTGAACGAGTCTGGGTACATTTTGGAATCCCACAAACCATTGTCTCATATCGAGATAGTCAATTTCTCAGCACATTCTGATCAAGCCTCTGGTCACTACTAGACACCAAGCTCACCAAATCCACGACCTTCCACCCCCAAACAGATGGCCAAACCGAGGTTGTAAATCAAATTATTGTGCATATCCTTCACATGTATAATTCAAAGCACCCTCGCACATGGGATGAGAGCCTTCCCTATGTACAACATAGCTACAACTGATCCCTGCATAGCTCAACCGACCACAACACCTTTCAGGTGGGTTTGGGATTGCAACCATTGGATCCCATAGATGTTGCACTTCCCCTTATGGTCACCTCGACCGACTCATCTCCTGCTCCAACTGAAGCTGAAAAATCCACCCAGTTCATTGAGAAGATCCAACACATCCACCAACAGGTTCAGGATATCCTACAGAAGTCCAATGACAAGTACAAACAACGCCATGATCAACATCGGGTGCCACATAAGTTTCAGGTGGGCGACAAAGTTTGGTTGCACTTGCAGAAAGAACGCCTTACAGGACCCCATCGGAAGCTTCACCCACTCCGTTATGGGCCATACACTATCAACAAGGCCATGGGGGATAATTCTTTTGAGCTCAACATTCCTCCTTTCCTTGGCTTGCACCCAGTGTTCAACGTGGATCTCCTTTTCCCTTATTTCCCACCATTATTGGACACCTTAGAAGTAGTAGAATAACTGACACCAACAGAGCTCAACCCTGACTGCATACAACATGAATCCAATGATCAGATTGTGGAAACACAAAACAAGGGCACTCGACAACAAAGGATCCATCTTTATTGAGTCGTCAAAGCAAGGCAGCTCTTGCACCAAGGCAAGTGGCTCACCTGGGGCAAAATTCAACATAAATTTCCTCATCTGATGGGGGACCTCAACGAAATGGAGACAATTTATTCCTAAGGAGGGAGGATTGATCCATATGGCTATCGGTGGCCACCCACCTTTTCCAACTGGCTCAAATCAGTTTTCTGACCATTTTGGCAATTTACTATTTTTAGCAGTTTTAACTTCTGGGGCCATTTTGAGGGCCTAAATGAAGGTTTTTCGGGATCGATCTTCTCAATTATATATGAAGGAATATTGATCCCCCAAAATGAATCTCCTTGATGATACCTTTCCAACGGGATATCACACGCCTAAAACAAAGATCGTATGCAAAAGTTATGACCCCAGGAAGTTGATGTACCAACTTACCCAAATGGGGCCCACATGACTTTTGGTGCTTCATCTCCTAGGGTTAGGTTTTTGGATGTCTAGGTTTTTTGGCATTCTTGTTTATTGTAAAAAGGCCTTCAGAGCCTCATTGTATTCTTCTTCTTGTGAATGCGCGCAACCGTCACATCTCTTCTCAAAGATAAGCCGCCACCATTCTAGCAAGCTTGTTTCTGCTGCATTTTATAGTTTCAGCTTATTTCATTATTGAATAGAAAACCAGTTTTACTATATATTTGTTATTTTGTGTTAAGCACCTGTTAATAATCTGTATTCATTTCGTTCTACTCATAAAATCTGGATCACAATGTTCGTACCATAATGAATGAAAGGCAATAAAGTGCTTGGAAACATGTTGTATTACAAACGAAGGATACAACACACCCTCCGCAAAGGAACCCATAGATGAGACAATATGAGCCCTTGATATGTGAAGAACCCCATGCCCAAACGTTATACCCCCCAAATCCATATCATACTCATTGCCTGATATATATAGAGTATTCTCTGGAAACATTCCTTGACTTAAGGATTGGCTTACCCAATAGGGCACCATGACACCCCTCCCATACCTAAATTTGAAAAAACTTATAAGGTCTTTGAGCATTTGTTTAATTTGAAAAGGGGGGATTTTATGCACATGTTTGGGTGGTTCTTGTATTAAATGTGGATTACTTGGAATTATTTATGTGACTTGTGGACCCTTGGAGAGCGTACTTGTTTGTCTTTACAGGACCTTGCCCAGAGGATGGATGCTACAGCCCATGTATGGGTGACCATTGATGATGAGAATTTCACTTTGAGAGTGGAGGACATTACCTTTGGAGGCTCCCTAGAATCACCAGAGGATGAGATTTCACCCTCTCCCACTTGGATGTTTTCCTTTTGAGGCCTATGACATCACTTCTTAGCCCTTGACATCACCTTGGAGGGTTAGGGTTTGATGGATGAGATGGTTCCAAAGGTGGCTTGATAGGAGGATAACCATGGCAGGACACTTTGGCATATAAGAGCATGAAACATTGTTTTTGGAGGCCTAATGTCCCCCTCCTCATGCTAGACGTTGCACTTGGAGGGCCTATATCACCCCTCTAGAGCATGACGTCACCCTTCTAGGGTTTTATTTCATGTAAGATTTTATTTTGATATATTGTAAGGGAAAATTAAAGGGGCTGACCCTCTTATATTTTGTAGTTAACAATTTATGTCTACAAATAGGTCAAGGTAGCTTCGTATAAATAAAGCACCTTGACATTTCATTTTATGATCATATTTCCTCACATTTGTGAGAGAATAAGTAATCTGAGGCCGGAGTGACCCTATTACCAATCTTTACTCGGTTATATGCCACTCCATTAAAGGTCAGATTTAAGATCATTTTTATTGAACTTGATTGTGTTAAAAGGTGAAATTTAAGTGATTAAGAGGCTTGAATCCAAATTGAATTAATCTTGGTAAAGAATCTTATTAACTTGCATGTGCCATTTACTTAATGCATCCAACAACTTAAATGTGGAAATAATGAAGCATAATAAACATTAGTTAAGCAGTCACACATAAGGACAAGAGAATAAAAAATTGTTAACGGAGTTCACCCCGGGTGGGCTACGTCTCTAGGTTTCGCTCAACCGCGTAGCCACTTTATTCTCCTCTTTCACCAGATATGTAGTGTTGACCATCGGAATAGGGGCGACTGTCGAGCCGACATACCCCCATATTCTAACGATCAAGACTCCATATCTGGTAGAAATATTAAAACGACCAAAAAAATCTAACACCTCCACAAATCTTGGCAGCCACACCACGTATTCTGGCGACCACTCCACAAAACTCGACAACTATATCCCATCACATCCGAACGAGGTTGGACCGTACAATGGTTAAATATTATATTTGGCGGGAAGGTTCGGTCATATGCCAAAAGAATGATATATGGTTAAACCATATACCATGTATATGATATTGTTATAACAAATTTTTAAAAGGGTTTCCGAAGAGTTTGACCCTTAGATCTCTCCTAACTAAATCCCAAACTTAGCCACGGTTTCCAATAGACCACGGGATCAGACTTGGTAAGTCCGCCCCAAAATTATTACTTAAACCCATGTTTCCAGAGCTCGGGGAATCCTTGCACCAAAAGGTTGTACGAAGGCATGGAAAACAATGCAGAGTAGCATTTATTGCAGGTCTGGTGGCACGTGTTATGAGGCAGAGAACCCAGCAGGGGCCTGGAGGTGTCTTTGTCTGTTTGAGATGATTTGATAGTTATTCCTACACGATTTCACGCCACGATTGCAATGGAAATATCCGTTTTTGCATCAGAACTACGGATCATAAGACTTGTGGCAGAAAACCCAATGTAAGCATGGTGCTTTTGTAATTTTGGTTTCTTTATGATATTTTGCAAAAGATGTATGCATGCTACAAATTTTGATAAGTGTGGAGTGTTGCAACAATACCTGATCCATTGCAGGAAAACTCATCATTCTATCATTTGCAGGTAAATCGAGGCAGTGTAGTGTTGGAGAGTCTATTTTGGCACTTTGTAAAAAAGTAGCCAATATTATAGTCAAAGGTCTCAGTTTTGTGAGACAAATGTATTGACAATATTTGTGCTTGAATCTGGTCAGCGGATTAAAAGATGATAGTTGCTTCTATTTGTGAGAGGGTCCTTATTCTTCCACATATTGTGAGAACTTGCCCTTAGATTTTCCATGGAGATTGCCTCATTTCATGAGAGACTTTGCCACATGTTGTGAGAAACTTCTCTTTACACATAAGATCACTTCTTTGATGTTGTCACTAGGAGTGGGACTACATCCCTTTTATTTGTAAAGGAGAAGCATCTTTCAAAGAGGATAATAAAGAAACTAATCGGTTGAGCAAAGCACAGAGATGTATCCCACCTAGGGTGAACTCCGTTAAGAACTGGTGATTCTCTTGTCCTTATGTGTGAGTACTTATCTCATGTTTATTATGATTCGTTATTTCCGCAGTTAAGTTGTTGGATGCATTAAGTAAATGGCACATGAGAGTTAATAAGCGTCTTTACCAATATTAATTCAATTTGGATTCAAGCCTCTTAATCACTTCAATTTCACCTTTTAACACAATCAAGTTCAATAAAACTGATCTTAAATCTGACCTTTAATGGAGTGGCATAGAACCGAGTAAATATTGGTAACAAGGTCACCCCGATTTTAGATCAACAATCTGGATTTTTTTCTATATTGGAGTTATTGGCTCTTTTCTCTCATGCACTATCTCTTGGAGGTCAAGTGTGGATGTTTCTTTGCTGATTTTTGGATGAAATTGCTACAATTAGAGTTAACTCTTGTGATATATTGGTGAAGTAAGTAAATTTGTGCAATTTTATTTCATAATATTAAATGTTTCATGGTGAATTTTACTTGTTCATGCTAGATGTATTTCTTGGTGAAACCCTAAGAGAGGAGCATAAATACTTCCTCCTCTCACAATGCTAATTTTGTCCTAAATTCTGAAGAAATCCTAGCTATGGTTAGACTCCTAAATCCCTAAAGTGATATCACTTTAGGATTTTGACCCTAGACTCTTGATTGTGACCTAGTTGAAGTACCTAAGAAGGGAGAAAAGGTTGCTAGATCCCAAAAGTGCTTTCACTCTAGCAATCCTTCTCCTCAAGGTTTAAACCCTAAATCCCTAATGGTATAGCACCTTAGAGTTTAAATCCCTACCTATTATCCTTTTCTAGCTTCATATCCAAACATATTGTATTGTTGTTGTAAAGAATCCATAGCCCTCAAAGGCACTAATATTTAAGCACTCTTATGGTGAAAGTGATGAACAAACTCTCTATTTTAATTCTCTCAAGCTTCCTACTAACTTTACTAACCCTATATTAAGCTAATTGACTCATAATCTTTCTATTGTTGAAATTTTTTTCTACAACCATCGTAACATACTCTAACTTGTTTGATGCAGGAGAATCATCAGCGAGCATGCATGGCAGGACAACTCAACACCTTGGAATCATTTCAAAATATTAAACACTAGTGTCTTGTAAGTTTTAAACCTGCGAAGTAAAGCAATGCATATAGATTCTTAAGCAAAATAGAAATTAATCAATGGCTCATTCACATAGTACACGAAGATTTATACCGGAAACCCTCAACCAGGGAAAACCTTTTTTATATTCATTATATCGAATTTCACCATTCACCATACAATATATACAATGTTTTTAGGTATTTTGTAGAAAACAAAACCCTAATCCATTAATCAGGGATTAATTTAGAAAACCGCTAAAAATAACAAAAAACGCCCAAAAAAAAATCGGGGCGCTTCCGCTCGTTGCCGAACAATGCCCGTAACTAGGGGGGGGCATACCTGTCCCCCCCTAGGACCCCCCCTAGGAAGCGCCCAACGCACACAACACAAATCGAACTACTAGGGGGATCGTCAGATGTAGTTGTCGAACCCGATGCACCCTCACACACACATGCAAAGAATATAACATATACCCAACATTCTACCACTTGTTGTTTTCTTTGCATCCAAGGGTCCACAGGGTTATATAGTCAACAATCCAGGGTAGCAATGCCCATTGTTACTCTGCACCAGGAGAATTTTTTTGTGCTCATAGACTTTGTCAATAAATCTGCAACATTCTTCAAAGTGTCAACCTTTTCCAGAAACACCTTCTTTTCCTCAACCATGTCTCTCACAAAGTGATACTGAACATCAATATGCTTTGTCTTCGAATGATAAGCTGGTTTCTTTTCCAGGAAGATTGCAATCTGACTATCACAATCTAATCTCACTGTTTTTTGTACCAACCCAATACCCGAACACAATCTCTGTAACCATACTACTTCATTGCTTGCATGAGTGGCTGCCATGTATTCAAATTCTGTAGTTGAGAGTGCTACTATCGCTTGTCTTTTGCTCATCCAACTGATTGCTCCTCCAAATAGGTTAAACACATACCCATTTGTAGATCTTCTACAATCCATATCTCCAGCCCAGTCTGCATCAACAAATCCATGTATGTCCACCACTTTGTCCAATCTCGGTCTTCCTTGGTAGCACAATCCATAATTGGTAGTGCCACGCAAATACCTGAAGACCCTCTTTACTGTTGTCCAATGCTGCTTCCCTAGTTTTGACATATACCTGCTCAAAACTCCCACTGCATGTGCAATGTCCGGTCTAGTACAAACCATTGTATACATCAAACTGTCAACTGCACTGGCATACAGAACGTGGGACATGTCCTCTTCTTCTTTCTGTGTCTTGGGACACTGATCTGCAGATAACTTTACACCTATAGGAATAGGAACCTTGACCGGTTTACTTCCATGCATATTAAACCTCTGCAATATCGTCTCAACATATTTTCTTTGATTCAACCAGAGTTTCATGCTTTTACGATCTCTTTTAATCTCCATTCCCAGAATGAAGTTAGCAGCACCGAGATCCTTCATGTCAAATTTGGAGGATAGCTGTGATTTCACCACCTTGATAACATCCATGTTATTTCCTACCAACAACATGTCATCAACATACAACACTACATAAATGAAGGGATTACCAACCTGCTTGGAATATACACAGTAATCATCCCCGCTTCTCACAAATCCCAATCCAAGGATGTATGTGTCAAACTTTTGGTACCACATCCTAGGTGATTGCTTCATACCATATAGTGACTTCTTTAGCTTACAGACAATCTCTTTCTTTCCCTTTACTAAAAATCCTTCTAGTTGCTTCATGTAGATTTCTTATTCCAGATCCCCATGTAGGAATGTTGTCTTCACATCCATCTATTCCACTTCAAGATAAAAAGCAACATCAATAGATAAAAGAAATCTAATAGAATTTAACTTAGCAACAAGAGAAAAAATCTCACCAAAGTCAATTCCCTCTACCTGGGAATAACCTTTTGCTACTAACGGAGCTTTGTATTTCTCCACTTTTCCTTCTGCATTAAACTTCTTCTTAAACAACCATTTTCCACCAACAAATTTTCTTCCAGGTGGCAACTCAACTATATCCCATGCCTCATTCTTATCCAAGGCATCCATTTCTTCAACCATGGTCTTCTTCCAAAGTTTACTATCCTCTGAATTCACTGCTTCCCTAACAGTTATGGGATCATCATCAGTAATAGATAAAGAAAAATTGGAATGGAAATCAGGTGGACTATACCTTTCTGATTGCCTTCTTTCTCTCACCGATCTCCTCAATACTGGGGTATGAGGTTCTTCTTCTTCTTATGCTTCATCTTCTTCAGATGATTCATATTTTGCCTCGTCCAACTCTAGCTCTATTTTCTCAGGTTCGTCTTGCCTTGTTAGGAATTCTTGTTTAGACACATCTTTTACCTCTCTAAAAACAACATCCCGACTGTAAACAGTCTTCTTAGTTTTTGGGTTCCAAAGATTATAACCTTTCACACCATCTTTATAACCAATAAAGATACACTTTTCAGCTTTTTTATCTAGCTTACTTCTATTTTCCTTTGGAACATGTACATAAGTATCACAACCAAACACTATAAGATGTTGAAGAGAGGGTTTCTTTTTAGTCCATACCTCGTGTGGATTTTTTTCATCCAACGCTGATGAAGGTGATCGATTGACCAGGTAACATGTCGTACCCACTGCCTCTGCCCATAATTCTTGTCCTAACTCGACATTGTTGAGCATGCTCCTTGTTTTTTCCATCAATGTCTTGTTCATCCTTTCTGCAACTCCATTATGCTGAGGAGTGTATGGAGTAGTCTTCTGCCTTGCTATACCACACTTCTTACAGAATTCTTTGAATTCATTTCCGTAGAATTCTCACCATTATCTGTTCTCAATACCTTTATTTTCTTCTCTGTCTGATTTTCTACCAGAACTTTAAACTCTTTAAATTTATCAAATACCTCAGATTTCTTTCTAAGAAAATAAATCCATGTGTTCCTTGAGAAATCATTTATGAATGAAACATAATACACAGACTTACCTAGTGATGGAACATGCACAGGTCCAAACACATCACTGTGTATCAACTCTAAGATCCCCTTTTCTCTTGTAGCACCATATGGGAATCTTACTCGATTTTGTTTACCATATATGAAATGTTCACAGAAATCAAAATCTAGAGTGAAATTATACATACCTCCAACCATGCCTTTACCGTGTAGTGTTTGAAGGCCCTTTTCTCCAATATGCCTCAGTCTTTGATTCCACATCATGGTATTCTTTTCAGAGACGATATTGGTCTTGTCTTCTTTATTTATCTACTCAAGTACAACAGAACTGTTACACCCATTAGTATAAGTGCTTCCCAACAACTTGTACAGAGTTCCACACCAAACTCCCCTCATCAACGCCATTGCTCCTCGTACCATCTTGCAAGTGTTCTTTCCAAATACAGTATCCACTACTGCAGCATCTAACTTGCTTACAAATATTAGGCTCCTGGAAAGTTTTGGAATGTGTAGAACCCCAGGGAGAGTTCTAATCCTTCCATCTTTTAGAAACAACTTAACCATTCCACGTCCCATGATTTTGGTTGTCGATTCATCTCCTAGGAATACATCACCACCATCGTATTTTTCATATTCAGAGAACCACTCCCTGTGAGGAGTCATATGGTATGACACACC
>JZKD02S1673890.1:265857-287706 GCA_000966675.3 Picea glauca
TACTATCAGATCCCTTTGGTTTTTCAACCTTCTTAGACTTGCAATATTTCTTATAATGCCCTGTTTTACCACACTTCCAACATTTCCTCAAATATTTTCCTGGAGACTTAGATCTGTCTATAGATTTAGATCTCCCCCCCCCCGAAGGCTTACCATGATTTCTGTCTTGGGTACGACCTCTTACAAATAAAGCATCTGCGCTATGACTATCCATGCTTTTCCACCTCATCTCTTCAGATAACAAGGATGAAACTACAACCAGATTATCCCAAGAGTCTAGAAAAGAACATAACAAAGTAATACACTTATCTTCTTCTGCAATCATAGTATTAATAGAGACAAGTTGACTTACCAGAGTATTAAAGGCATTTATATGTTATGTCACATAATATCCATCTTCCATCCTAAGATGATACAACTTCTTTCGAAGAAACAACTAGTTTACCAGGGACTTTGATTGATACAAATTCCCCAACTTATCCCATAGTTCCTTGGATTTAGATTCTCCCGAGACATTCAACAACACCGAATCTACCAGGCAGAGTTGAATAGTACTCCTTGCTCTTATGTCCAACTTCTCCCAATCTTCCTTCGACATACCAGTAGGTGGTGCACTAGTAGTTTCTGTACTAGTAGGTTGTGTACCAGTAGCTTGTGTGCTAGTAGACGGTGTACCAATAGGTTGTGTACCAGGATCCACAACGATCCATTGTTATTTGTTTACAAGAAGGTCCTCCATCTTGAGCTTCCATAGCTCAATTTTTTTACCATTGAACTTCTCTATCTCGATTCTAGATGAGCTCGCCATTCCTCGTTCTATACTCGAATCTCCACTGCAAAATCTCCCACTAAACCCAAGTTTATCACAGACCCAAGATAAACTTGATCTATCAAGACTAAGACAAAGCCTCAACAACAAAGGCATCCCTATGAAGCCAAAAACGAGCTCTGATACCACATGTAAGTTTTAAATCTGCGAAATAAAGAAATGCATATATATTCTTAAGAAAAACAAAAATTAATCAATGGCTCATTCACATAATACACTGAGATTTATACTGGAAACCCTCAACCAGGGAAAACCTTTATTATATTCATTATATCGAATTTCACCATTCACCATACAATATATACAATGTTTTTAGGTATTCCGTATAAAACAAAACCCTAATCCCTTAATCCGGGATTAATTTAGAAAACAGCTAAAAATAGCAAAAACAACCCAAAAAAAAAATTGGGGCATTGCCCCAGGCTATCGCCCGTTGTCGAACGTTTCACCTAACCAGGGGGGCCATACCTAGCCCCCCCTGGGACCCCCCTAGGAAGCGCCCAGTGCACACGACACAAAGAGCACTACTAAGGGGATCGTCCGACGTAGTTTTCGAACCTGACGTGCCCTCACACACATGCAAAGAATATAACATATACCCAACACGTTTACTGCGAATCTTTTGGAGATGATTGAAAAATGGAAGAATATCAAACACATGGAATTTGAATGAAAATGAGTGATCTGGGAGTTTTCACTCCTAGTCTTGAATGTCACTGAACTAAGGTAGAAGTTAGGTTTTTTTTTCGAGTAGACGAGTAGTTGGGGGGAACCCTAAGAATCCTATGAGATAAATAGAGGTTTTGTACGCCCAAATGAGGCTGCTGAGAGTTAGTAGGAAATTTCTAAATTTTTAGTTGTTGTTTTGATCATAGTTGTAGCCATTTACTTTTGAATGGATATAACAGAGGAAAATTGATCCAATGCATGGTGTTGTTATTGTTTGCAATTCCTTGTTATTGTTGTTTTCATGAATGAATGAATTTCGTTACGAATATATGAAATTGTGAGATGTTTGCATAAGTTTCAATTGTATCTCTTCGATTGAGTCTGTGCAAGGTGTGCACACAGTCTGCAAGGAGTGCGTTGACGAAATCTATTTCGATTCTGAAGCTCAGAAGAGATAGTGCGAAACTTTCCCTTTCCAAGGAGTGCAAAGTGATTGTTGCAAGGCATGCACAGTCGCCCGCAAGAACCCAAACCCTACGTAAGAATTTTTTGCAAGGAGTGCACAGATCCGAAATTTGACTAAGTGTCAAAGTGGATCTTTAAGAAGTCAAAGGAGCAGAAGGCGAGAAATCTCAGGAGAGATAGAGGGAAAGATCTTCAAAGAAAGTAAGAATTTTGAAGGTTTCCCGAATCACCGTCTAAGATCTGTCCAAGAGGGAGTGGAGATCATTCCAGATCGTTGGATCTAGGAAAGATGCGTGAGCTTTAAGTTTCTTGAAGCACAAAGTATAACGGACTGCCAAAGTTATAAAGTCCCAAAGTGACTAGGAACCGTCCATCGTCAAGAGGGACAGGTGGCCCGAGATCCACAACTTCGGAAGATTGTAGACAAGGAGGAAGTGAAGTCACCGAAGTAAATCCCGACCGTTGGTCCTCAAGGGAAGTATTTGTCAGCATATCTAAGACTCTGAAAAATCTCACTTCAAGGATTTTGGTTGAGAATTGAAACTCCCGAAACCCAAAATCTGAAGTGAATTCTGACCATCGGATTCAGAGCGACAGATCGTGAGTTTTGGGAGGAAGTGAAGGTGGGGTGTTGAGACTCCTGCTATCTAAATAGCCAAATTATTTGGGGACCATCGATCTATAGGAGTACATGCGTCAACGGATCGTGTGTTCTGGATAAAATGCTACGGGAAAAAAAAATCGAGCAAGGAGAAGTTTGAGAACTGAAATTTCCGAACCCTGGAAATCCGAAGTGAATCTCAATCATCGGATTCAGAGGATACGCAATAGAAATACGCGCACTTCGAAGGAAGGTGAAATTTTAGGGTTGAGTTTTTCGAAGCCCAAAGACCCGAAGCAGTCATATCCGTCGATCTGCAGGAGACACACTTCAATAGATCACAAGCTTCAGATAAAATCATTTCGAAAAAGGCTTGAAAGTTGAGTTCTCTGAAGTCCGAAGACCCAAAGAAATCATAGTCATCGATCTACGAGAGACACATTTCAATAGATCGCGAGCTCCAAGTGGAAGCATTGAGGAGAAAACAAGGTTTGAGAATTGAAAGTCCTGAAGCCCGAAAGGCGAAATCGATCTCGACCGTCGATTTGGAGGGGGCACGCGTTGGCAGATCGTAGAGATCTAGGACGACATGATCCATAAGAAAGGAAGAAAGTGAGATGGATCTGAATCATTGATCTAGAGGATCCACCCGATATCGTGAGATTGACGGTCACGCTTGATTGCGGGGCTAGAAAGTGTTCGTATGCTAAAATTTTGAGGGTGGGCCACAATCAGAACCATGGTAATGGAAAAGGGGTACGTGTTGGAGGTAAATTGCAGGGAGAAAAGCGGGTTGATCCCAAACCACTCTTGGGCACACCTACAATCGTGCATTTACACAAGGACATAGCCCGAGGTCACATGTGGGAAGGGGCTAACGAAACAGGAGCTTGCGCCTGAAACCTGTGAGTTCAGCAGTGTGAGGAAAGAGGTCACATGTGCCATAGAACTTGCACCAGAGGACAAAAAGGGCCTATGTTAATTCATAAGTGAGACCATTAATGTCTCATATATCCAATTTGGATCAGAATTGAAGATCCTTGACCAGGAGGTCGCGCATCCCTTAAGAGAGAAGGGGGTCTGCATCAAATGGTATTAGAGATGAATTTTTTGCTTGCAGACAACAGGCAAAGGAGAGGAGACAAAGGATATAAAAGGTGTACTCTGTGTGTGAGAGATAGTCAACACAATGCCACCGAGGAGACGAGTGGAGCCACCTTTATCCAATCATGTTGTAGAAAGAGAAATGTGATAGCTTCGTTCAAGATTAGAGGCGATGGAGGCAGCGCAGAGGAGGGCACTTGATGCTGGAGACATCAACAATGGAAAGAGTGAAGAAGTAGAATTCGAAGAAGATGCAGGGGAATTTTTTTCCAAAGAACGCTTGTTGAGAGAAGTTGTTATATTGGGAGCTAGAGCTAAGATAGAGGTCCCAATGTATGAAGGCAATTTGGATGTTGAAGAGCTACTAGATTGGATAATATCCATGGAAAAATATTTCAACTACGAAGATGTTGATGAGGAGAAAACGATGAGACATGTTGTCACCAGGATAAAAGGACATGCAAAATTATGGTGGGATGAACTGCAGGCTGAGAGGAGAAGCAAGGGAAAACAAAAGATAAAGAATTGGGACAGAATGGTAGCCAAGTTTAAGGCTAAATTTATGACCAAATATTATCAGATCAATTTGTTCAAGAAGTTGCCAAACCTAATACAAAAGGGTATGACAGTTAAAGAGTACACAGAGGAGTTCTACAAGTTGAACATCAAAACTGGACAAAGAGAGAAATATGAAGAAAAAGTTGCCAGGTATATAAATGGCCTGAGGTATGAAATCCAGGATGAGATCAGCATAGTGAGGACAATGGAGGATGCTTATCAATTTGCACTGAAGGCAGAGGAGAAGTTGGCTAGAAAACAAAACCAATGAGGTAGAGGTAGGAGCCCAGACCCAAACAAAGGGAAGGGAGTTTCCCATGACAAGGCACATAAATCCAAAGACGAGACTAAGAAACCATACATTCGCTCAAAAAGAGGAGGAATTTCCCAAGGAGGACAAGGTGATGGAAGAAGTTCTTCTATAGGAAGAGGAAGAAGCAGAGGAGGAGAAGTAAGGTGCTATGCATGTGGAAAGACAGGGCACATGTCTTGGAAATGTCCCGAGAAAAATAAAGAAGGAGGAGGTGAAGCTCACATTTAGGAAGCATGGAGAAGGAATGTTGAAGAAAAAGGAGCAGAGGATGGAACATCCCTAATGTTGAGAAAGGTTCTATTAAAACCAGAGGTAGGAGGTGAAAAGCCAGTGTAGAGGAACAGTCTATTCCGGAAAACTTGCAAGACTAAAGACAAAGTATGCAAGGTGATAATTGACAATGGGAGCACTAATAACTTAGTATCCATAGAGATGGTGGAGAAATTGGATTTGGAGACAACTGCACATCCGAATCCATACAAAGTATCATGGTTGCAGAATGGACACCAGGTAATGGTTACTAAACAATGCCTTGTTGAATTTAACATAGGAGGATGTAGAGATGAAATTATATGTGATGTAATTCCCATGGATGTATGTCATATCTTGTTGGGAATACCATGGCAATTTCACAGGAATGTCATTCATGATGGGAGGAAGAATACATACACCTTAGAGAAGAATGGTATGACACACATGTTGTTGCCAATAGAAGAGAAGAAAGTGAAAGAGGAAGCCAACAAAATCATACTTCTAATGAGCGGGAAGGAACTCCTGAAAGAAGTCAAGAAAGAATAGGAGATGCAGTTTGTTGTGGTGAGGAAACCTAGATTTATCCTTACAAGTACTTCGATGGATGATTTACCTGAAAAAGTTTAGGAATTATTGGATAATTTTTCTGACATAGTGGTGTATGAGTTGCCTAATTGATTTCCACCCATTAGAAGTATCATCCATCATATTGATTTGATACCAGGAGCAAGTCTACCAAACAAAGTATCATACAGACTAACACCTCGAGAGAATGAGGAGGTAAAGAACCAAGCCCATGAATTGTTAGACAAGGGTTTAGTCAGAGAGAGCTCGAGTCCATGCGCAGTGCCAACTATGTTGAGTTTAAAAAAGGATGGAGGATGGAGAATGTGTAGAGACTCAAGAGCCATTAACAAGATCACCATCAAGTATAGATTCCATTTTCCAAGAATGGATGATTTAATGGACTGTTTAAGTGGAGAAAATTTATTTTCTAAGATAGATTTGAAAAGTGGATATCACCAGATAAGAATGAGAGAAGGTGATGAGTGGAAGACAACCTTTAAGACAAATGAAGGTTTGTATGAGTGGCTTGTTATGCCATTTGGATTAACAAATGCACCGAGTACTTTTATATGGTCGATGAATTAAATGCTGAAAGAGTTCATTGGCAAGTTCATGGTTATATACCTGGATGATATATTGGTCTTTAGCAGGACTAAAGCGGAGAATTTGAGACACCTAACACTAGTGATGAGGAGACTACAACAGGAGAAGTTGTTGATAAACCTGAAGAAGTCCTCTTTTATGAATACAGACTCATTTACTTGGGTTTTGTGATCTCTTCAAATGAACTGAAGATGGATCCAGAGAAGGTGAAAGCAATCAAAGAATGACCATCACCAAGGAGTATGTTTGAGGTAAGAAGCTTCCATGGATTAGAAAGTTTCTATAGGAAGTTCATCAAATATTTCAGTGGGATTTGTGCACCAATGATGGATATAGTGAAGAAGAGGCACAAGTCTTTTAAATGGACAGAGGAGGTCAAGAGGAGCTTCAATATACTGAAGGATAAAATAGCAAAACGACCAATTCTGGTCTTACCAAATTTTGGAAAGACATTTCAAGTGAGATGTGATGCAAGTGGAGTTGCAATTGGAGCAGTTTTGAGCCAAGATAATAGGCATGTTTCATATTTCAGTGAGAAGTTGAATGAGACTAAGAGAAAATACTTCATATATGATAAGGATTTTTATGCCATAATTCAAGCCCTGAAGAAATGGAGGCACTACCTTGTTCCACGGGAATTTGTCTTGTATAGCGACAACAAAGATTTACAATTCATAACCAGACAGGAAAAATTGAATCGAAGGCATGCAAAGTGGATTGAGTTTTTGCAGAATTTTAATTTTGTCATAAAACATATTGTTGGGAACACTAACAAAGTTGTTGATGCATTAAGAAAGGGATGTTTGATTCTGCAGGATTTGCAGGTGAAGACATTGGGATTTGAACACCTGAAGGATATGTATTGTGATGATCTAGATTTCAAGGAAGCATACGAAGCATCTGCAAATCCTGTGTTGAGAGATAGGAGCCAGTGGACAGAGTATATGATTCAAGAGGGATTTTTTTTCAAGGGCAATCAGTTGTGCATACCAAAATGTTCAATAAGGGATAACATTTTGAAGGAAAAGCATAGTGAAGGATTGGTTGGACATTTCAGCCACGATAAAACATTTGCATAGTTGAGCAATTCATACTATTGGCCAGGTATGAGAACATAAGTGATAAAATTTGTGAACACATGTAGAATATGCCAACATGCAAAGGGTAAAAGACAAAACATTGGATTGTATCAACCATTCCCAATACCAGAGAGGCCTTGGGATGCAATAAGCATGGATTTTGCGTTGGGATTGCCAAGAATGCAAAGAGGATGTGATTCCATATTTGTGGTGGTGGATAGATTTTCAAATATTGCACACTTTATCCCATGCCAGAAGACTAGTGATGCAACACATGTTGCAAATTTGTTTTTCAAGGAAGTTGTGAGACTTCATGGACTACCCAGGAGCATTGTCTCAGAAAGAGACACAAAATTTGTTGGTCATTTCTGGAGAACATTGTGGAAGAAGTTGGGGACAGATTTGTCCTTCAGCTCAGCTTATCACCCTCAGATAGATGGATAGACTGAGGTGGTAAACAAAATTTTGGTAAACTTAATGAGGAGTCTGGTCATTGAGAATCATAATCAGTGGGATTAGATCATAATCAGTGGGATTAGATTCTTCCACAAGCAGAATTTGCATACAATGACTCACCAAACATGAGCACTGGAAAGATCCCATTCAAAATATTGTATGGAATGCAACCAAGGGGAGTATCTGAGTTGAGATACTTGGAATAGAGTGATATCAGAAGCGCTGGAGCAGAAGATTTTGCTACAGAAATGCAGAAGCTCCATAGCCAGATCAGAGGACAATTGCAGAGCTCTAGCCAAGAGTACAAGAACAGAGTTTATCAACATCACAGGGAACTTCAATTTGAAGTAGGAGATCAGGTTCTGACACATCTCGGGAAAGAAAGGTTCCCTAGGGGAACATATAACAAGTTAAATATGAAGAAGATAGGGCCATGTAAGATCTTAAGGAAGTTTGATGTAAACGCCTATGAGATTGAGATGCCAGATGATGTGGGCATATCATCCATATTTAACGTTTCAGACATGTACCCTTACAGGGAAGATGACACAGAGGGATCAGAAGATCAAGAGAAGATTCAGTGGGATAAACAGATGCCTATAGCAGAAAAACCACAGATGGAGAAGATCATTGATCAGAGGATTGGAAAAAAGACCGGGAGGAAGACCTATTTTGAATATTTGGTCAAGTGGAAGGGACACCCAATAAAAGATGCCATTTGGGAAAATGAAGTTGATATCCAGAAGCATGGAAAGTCGGTGCAGGAACTCATGGATAAGATTCCATGAATTTTTGTCCAAGGGAGTATGATGTAGGAGCATCGTCAGCAAGCACGCGTGGAAGGACAACTCAACACCTTGGAATCATTTCAGAATCTTAAACGCTAGCGTTTACTGCGAATCTTTTGGAGCTGATTGAAAAATGAAAGAAGATCAAACACTTGGAAGTTGAATGATCATGAGTGATATGGGAGTTTTAACTCCTAGTATTGAATGGAAATGAACTAAGGTAGTAGTTAGGTTTTGTTTTCGAGTAGACGAGTAGTCGGGGGGAACCCTAAGAACCCTCTGAGATAAATAGAGGTTTTGTACACCCAAATGAGGCTGCTGCGATTTATTAGGAAATTTCTGAATTTTTAGTTGTTGTTTTGATCATAATTATAGCCATTTACTTTTGGATGGATATAACAGAGAAAAATTGATCCAATGCATGGTGTTGTTATTGCTTGCAATTCCTTGTTATTGTTGTTTTCATGAATGAATGAATTTCGTTACGAATATATGAAATTGTGAGATGTTTGCATAAGTTTCAATTGTATCAATTTGATTGAGTCTGTGCAAGGTGTGCACACAGTCTGCAAGGAGTGCATTGACATAATCTGTTTCGATTATGAAGCTCAGAAGAGATAGCGCGAAACTTTCCCTTTGCAAGGAATGCAAAGTGACGGTTGCAAGGCATGCACATTCGCCCGCAAGAACCCAAACCTTACATAAGAATTTGTTGCAAGAAGTGCACAGATCTGAAATTCGACTAAGTGTCGAAGTGGCTCTTTAAGAATTCAAAGGAGCAGAAGGAAAGCAATCTCATGAGAGATAGCGGGAAAGATCTTCAAAGAAAGTAATAATTTTGAAGTTTTCCCGAATCACCAGCTAAGATCCGTCTAGGAGGGAGAAGAGAGGATTTTAGATCGTTGGATTTGGGAAAGATGCATGATCTTTAAGTTTCTTGAAGTGCAGAGTAGAGAAAACTACCAAAGTTCTGAAGTCCCAAAGTGACTAGGAATCGTCCATCGTCAAGAGGGACAGGTGGCGCGAGATCCACAATTTCAAAAGATTGTGGACGAGGAGAAAGTGGAATTGCCGAAGTAAATCCTGATTGTTGGTCATCAGGAAGAGTACGTGTCAGTAGATCTGAGACTCCAGAAAATATCACTTCAAGGATTTTGGTTGAGAATTGAAACTCCCGAAACCCAAAATCTAAAGTGAATCTTGACCATCGGATTCAGAGCAACGCATGGCGACAGATCGTGAGTTTTAGGAGGAAGTGAAGGTGGGGTGTTGAGACTCTCATAGTCTGAATAGTCGAAGTAGTTGGGGACCTTCGATCTGTAGGAGGACATGCGTCAATCGATTGTGTGTTCTAGATAAAACGCTATGGGAAAACAAAAAAGCGAGCAAGGGGAAGTTTGAGAATTGAGATTTTCGAACCCCGGAAATCTGAAGTGAATCTCAACCATCTAATTCAGAGGAGACGTGGTAGAAATATGTGCACTTTGAAGGAAAGTGAAAGTTGAGGGTTGATTTTTTCGAATCTCGAAGACCCGAAGCAGTCATAGTCGTCAATCTACAAGAGACACATTTCAATAGATCGAAAGCTTTGGATAAAAGCATTTCAGAAAAGGATTGAAAGTTGAGTTCTCTGAATTTTGAAGACACGAAGAAATTGTAGTCTTCGATCTATGAGAGACATGCGTCAATAGATCACGAGATCTAGGTGGAAGCATTGTGAAGAAAACAAGGTTTGAGAATTGAAACTCTTGAATCCCTAAAGGCAGAATCGATCTCGACCGTCGATTTGGAGGGGGCACGCGTGAGTAGATCATGAAGATCTAGGAAGGTGTGATCCAGAGGAAAGGAAGAAAGGGAGATGGATCTGAACCTTTGATCAAGAGGATCCACCTGAGATTGGGAGATCGACGTTCACGCTTGATTTTGGGGCCAAAAAATGCTTGGACGTTAAAATTTCAAGAGCAGGCCGCAATCGAAACCATGGTATCGGCAAAGGGGTATGTGGAAACTGGAGGTAAATTGCAGGGATAAAAGCGGGTTGATCCCAAACCACTCTTGGGCATGCCTGCAATCATGCGTTTATGCAAGGGCATAGCCCAAGGTCACATGAGGGAAGGGGCTAATGAGAGAGGAGCTTGTGCCTGAAACCTGTGAGTTCAACAACATGAAGAAAGAGGTTGTGGGTGCCATAGAACCTACACCAGAGGACAAAAAGGGCATGTGTTAATTTGTAAGTGAGACCATTAAGGTCCGAGAGAGCCAATTCATCTAAGAATTGAAGATCCTTGATCGAGAGGTTTCACAACCCTTAGGAGAGAAGGGGGTATGCATCATTGTTGCATACATCACTCTAATAGTGGCCTAACATACCCAGAGATTGCATCTAACAATTGGACAATGTTCTGTTGATTTAATGCTAAGTTTTCATAGTGAATTGTTGCAATTCTGAAGTGTACTAATTGTCTCTATTATAATTATTTCATTGTTGTTGTATTACTATTAATTGTTGCAATTTCATGACAACCATAGAAAACTTCATTGTCTAGTGTCTTAAAGAGGTATTATTTGCATGCTTGTAATTGGAAATCATCATCTATATGCTACAAGTATTCTTGTTCTGGGAAGGTACTCAAACCATCTTATTACCTCTTATTTCTCCTTAACCTAGACCTTGACTTGGGTGATCAAGAGAGGGGGTGGTAGGCTTGGCTAACAAACTTACTACTTTGATCCCTTTAGGTCACCAGGGAAGCCTCCCTTGTGGTGGACCTCCTCCATCACTAAAACGAGGGGATTTCTTACTAAGGTGACAGTGGTAGGATTTCCCGTAGTTACGCAAGATTTGGGGATCTTGTGTTGGGATTTGCACAACTACAAATCCTGCAATAACATGCCATATATGGGAGAGCACTGATATATTTTTGTATTTTTTTACATAAAATTGATATTGTATAAAAAATTATTAAACCTTGTTGGGTGCATCTTATATAGTGACACATCGATGTAGTTACGGTTTAAGATACACTAATTAGAGTATGTTTAAAATTGATTAAACCAATATTTTATCACATAATAGTAATAACAACCTCCAATGTGTTGATAACGAGAACACATTGTTGCACCCTATATGGGAGCACATCGATAACTTTTTGTGATTTTTTAAAAATAAAATCGATATTGTATAACAAAATGTCTAAACATTATTCTATGTGTTTTATATAGTGACGCACAAGTGCACATACAATTCAAAGACGCACCAATTAGAGTATATATAGAATTGATTTAAACCAATAATTTGTGATAGAATAGTGATAACGATTACGAGTGCACCTATTATGGGAACACATTGGTGCACTGTATATGTGAGCACATCAGGGATCCTAAGATGATATAAGTGCATTCACCAAAAAACCTTTAGTAAAACATCTAGTCACCTGTAACACCATGTTTTCCCCAGCTTGTAAATATAACTGGACTGGCCAAGAACTATGGCAAACTCATAAATGTGAATATGTGATGTAAATGGACCTTGAGGAAGAGGTCAATGAATGTGAATAACATTTGTAAATTATTGCAGGACTGCTGATGAGGGGATGTGCAGAAAAAGAGACCACGATGGCGGTGGAAGGCACCTGAAAAGGTGGCGTTAACTTCCACCAAGAAAAAAATAAAAAATAATACCGTATTTGGACTCCACTGGCCCGAAGAACCAAAAGGGGCTCACTGGCCCTGAAATTTAATGGCTTGCAGACTGGTAGGCGGATGGCTTGATGAGGGATGGGATGGTGAACCGCCCATCCGTAGAGTCGTTAGGCCTGATCGGCGCGAGGGTAATCGTGCCACACGCAACCTTGCGAGAGGATAAGGAATATGGCATAAGCGATTGAGGGGGTGGACGCGAGGGGAACTCGGGCATTACGCAGAGTGAGTGATAGCAGAGAGGAAGGATTGCAACCTTTTCTCCTGGTCACTGGCAGACAGGGAGACGCAGTCTCAACATCATCGTGGTCTCAGCTCGGGGGTGGCTAGTGGTAAATCCGTTGGGAGTCGCTGAGCCTACGGTTGGGTGGAAACGAGCACCCCTCTCAGCAATTTCTTAACCCTGGTGTTATTTCTGATAAGTGTTTTGCCTCTGGTATCTGGAAAATATATGTATTCTGATAATTATGCTCATAAGTTGTGAAACTGTGAATGTTTTCATTATAAGAAGGTCTGTGTGGTATTTTGATCAGTATTAGTAGTTGTATATGCTTATAACAGAAAAATCACACTTGGATGATGTTGATAAATGAATCTAATTATGCATAAGTTGAACCAAGTCAGATCTCCAGTCCGTTCTCAGGAATTTTTTTCCCTTATCTGTATCCAGGAATACCCCGGAATAGACCTCTTCACGGAGATTCCCTCCTTAGAAAGGTTTACCAAGAACCTGGAAAAAGGACTTGAATGTGCAAGCCTTGACAACCCTGTACGAAGGGGAATGACCCTCTTAGCATCCCGAAGTAGCAATGTAGGGATAAGTATTGATCAACGGATGAGATCCTGTCGGGGGATCTGCGGTCATTCACTACCGTTAAATCGAAGGAATAAACGAGGGAGGCAATTGCCTTGACCCTTTTTCCTCTATCTTCGTGAATAGCGAGGAAATCAAAATCGTAGACCCCCAAGGTCCATGAGAACATCTAGACCGTTGGTTTTTCCACGTCCAAGGAGTAGTGGGAAAGGGCGCAGCATCGGGACTGATCTGAACTGTCAGATCTTAGCTATAAAACCCGACAGTCGTTAGATCTATAGGGAGATAAACGAGGGTTAAGCCCTCATGAATGGGGATCTCGCGAACTCAGAGGTTCTCAAGGTAAAAGCCCAAAGGTTGGATGCTCCAAGTCGTGAGTGGCGAAGCCACGAAAGGATCAGGACCGTCCATCCGAGGAGGATAGGTGGCAGAGATCTGGGGATCTTGCGAACTCGGAGGTTCGCAAGGTAAAAGCCCAAAGGTTGAATGCTCCAAGTCGCGAGTGGTGAAGCCACGAAAGGATCAGGACCGTCCATCCAAGGAGGACAGGTGGCAGAGATCCAGGTACCTCGCAAACTCGGAGGTTCGCAAGGTAAAATCCCAAAGGTTGGATGCTTCAAGTCGCGAGTAACGATGTGCCGAGAACCGAGCCCGAGAGAACATATGGAAAAACTTCCAGGTAGGGCCCGCGTGATTGACGGGTGGACACACATCGCCTAGAGAAGGGATTCAATGCCCCGTTTACTTCTCGCGTCTCGGGGATTCGCGAGAGAAGGGCATGAGAGCTCAACACTCGGACTTACGAAGTCACGAGTAGCGAGAACGCGAGAGGGAAAATTAAATATCGCTTCTCGAGGGTTCGTGAAGGGAAGGTGCCAAGATTTGACGCTACAACTCACGAAGGGGCGAGTTGCGAGCAGTGCGAAGGGAAGGTCAACCTTCGTTGACTTTCAAGTCTCAGAGGATCGCATAAGGGAGGAACGAGAATTCAACCCTTGAGCTCACAAAGCGGCGAATAGCGAGAAGAGCTAGAGTTTAGCCTAGCCAACGGTCATGCGTAGAGGACGCTGACAGAAGGAAGTTATACCCATTTCGTGATCTCGGGTATTGGTGATATGTGAAGAAAATTCAAGGGTATTTGACTCACGGCTCGCGAGGTCGCGAGTTGTGAAAGGTGCCTGCATTTAGGCATGTATGTGGCCCTATCGAACTAAGGCCTAAAAAAAAAACGGAGCTAGTGTTTTGTCGATTAAGTGGCGGGTAGTTCTGGATAGCCAAAATCTGTGTGCCCAGATCTACGACCAGGGTATCATTCCAAAGTCCCCTCGCCATTATACCTTCAATATTGGACTCAATGGTATCGTTGAGTCGCGAAACACGAAAAGGCGCCCAGTTTGTTTGGCCTGTGGTCCTAACCCATCTATTACAGGGAAGTGAACAGGGAAGAACTAGCCTGCACTAGACCCCCATAGGACTTCGGGGATTCTGTTCGTTGAGGAAGAACAAAAATTTATTACGTTGTAGTGGGTATGTTACATCACCCGCCTCTACTAGAGACGTCTATTATAAATAGAGAAGGGATATTTTTTAGGAGGGAGGTTCAACAAAAATTTCCGCTATAATATGTTTTCCTTTTAGTGTCAGTTGTAGTGTTGTGTGGGATGTATAATTATTATTCTCGACCATCTATTTAGAGTGTTTCATTATGTCATAGATAGCATAAATGGGAAATAATGAATATTACATGGTTGTGAAGCCTTCTAAAAACTATTCCATAACATTGTATTTCACTTATACTCCAATATTTCTATAGTCATGCTTCTTATATGCACATAACACATATATAACATAATTATTATTCCACTAGAACTATACTACTTGCAAAAAAATCATCATTTGAACTATTGAGACGAGAATCCAATAAATAGAGAACATTTTATAATGAATGTGTTGACGAGACATAATTTGCTCGACAACAGTAAGGGATACTCTTCGATACACAGTCCCAACTAGACTATGCATTGTTTCGTTTGCTACTTCTTGGAGATCCAATCTATCTGGCATGAACCAAGGGAGAATATGAGGAGATTTCATAGAACCATATATTCTTATGTAAGTATCATGCGCTAAGAGGAACCGATCCCGAATTATCCTGATTATTGTGCTTACTTTTTTAATCATGCATGGAGGAGGTGTGAAAAATATAAACTAATATAAGGGGGAAATGATTTTTTCCCAAACTTTCTGGTATTCTTTCTGGTATTTATGCTCCCAGAGCACTTTTCAATAGACGTGAATTGGTTGGTCTAAGGTTTTCCATCTCCATCCCATTTTAGGGTACTAATGAGCCACACACATAATGTCCAAAAGACACGAGGACATGTGAAAACTATGGAAGGTCCCTGGTTGGGCTTCTGATACAACTGTGATAGCTTCTACTAGATTGGCAGACAATATGTCACCCCAATTGAATGATTCTCCCTTGTCTACACAATAGTAGATTAATGAAAGATACGACAAAGAGAATTGAGATGCGTCTGGTTCTCCATAGAGTTGACATAACATGGCCACCACGTATTGGTATGGCTTCCTTAAGGAAGTTGTGGGGTAGCCTCCTTTAGGCCCATATTTGAACTGCTTGTCCAGCTTGTACCACTTGGGACACAATTCTTTGGTAGAGTGATTGAAATACACAAGTAGATTGTTGTCTAGCTTCTTCATTCCCTTTTCAATATGATAATATTTCTCTAAGTCTCCAGGGTGGAAATATGCTATGGGATCCTCTCTAGCATTGCATACGTGTCTATTTCCAGGTCTATATGTTTTAGGATCCAAGAGATTGCATTGATGCATGGAAAGACAACAACTCGGGATGCAACTTTGAATATCCCCGATTTTCTGATATTTTTGAAGACTCTTAATTCATCCTTATCCTCATAATCAACAACATGTTTTGCTTCTTGAACATTTGGTATACTTTTCCCCATTTGAGTGTTTATTCTTATTTTTCTAGGATTCTAGCAGTGTCATCATAAACGAACCCGACTATCTCTGGTTCATCTTCAATTTGTTTGACATTGCCAAAATCTCCGATGGAAGTTGTCTTGCTAACCACTTTATTTTTGGGAGACATGTCTATACCTGTTGAGTGACAAACGAGTATAATGTAAGAGAAAAAGTATATAACTAATGTATGCATTTGGAAAAAAATGTTTTTAAGCCATACTTGAGGAATCACTGGTGCTAATGTTGTGTGGAAATTCATTATCTGAAGATGAAAGCATAATAGTAGGCACGGTGAGCAATCTGGTGAATATTGGGGAAGAAACTGACTCAAAAGGTGCCCAGAAGGTAATATTAGAGGGTTTGATGTTAACTCCTCCGATGTAAATTGTAGGATTTATTAACAAGTATTCTGATATAAACCAGACTCGTTGATATTAACTTCTCCGACGAAAATCATAGAAATTAACAACAAGTGGTTCGATGATTATCAACGCAGTTATAGTGAAAGCCTCTGATGACTATCGACACAGTTGTCGTGAAAGTATTGTATGTGTGATAAGGATCCATGAGGTTAATCTCAACTCCTCCGATCACATCATAAGAGTTAATGTGAACTCCTCCGATGTGATTGAAGGAGTTGAGAACAAAGGATCCAATAGGTCTATGGAAACATAGAAGTTTGGTTGATTTCTCCATGAATGATCAAAGGGGAAGGCTAAGCCCATTGACAGGTTTGCACCAAGTCTTACTGCCAGGTTTAATCCAAACTGACACCAAGTTCTTTAGCCGAAGGGCTTCGGGTTTGAGTTTGTAGGTTGTGGTCAGGGATGCTTTTCTTTGAAATTTTTAGGGTTGTGACAAAAGGGAATGTTGTCGGTGGAAATAGAAAGTTCATACTATGGGAAAGTATCAGTGAAAATTTTGGATCAGGAAGTGTTTTGCGAAATCCGAGAATCTTGACAGAAGGGCAACGTAGGGATATTTTGGTAGGGATGCCAAGTGGATAATTGCAATGGTCATGGGGGGAGTTAGAGATTCTAAGGTTAATAATAAAAAATAGAAGAAACGAAAATATCCCTAACCCCAAATTGTAGGTGGTGGATCGATGGCTTACTTGACTGTTAGATGCCACATGGATGATCATGACCAATCAAGTATTCTTGGGTTGGAACTCGATGCACTTTTGTTTTGGAGATACCTTCTTCTCCTTGATGCTCGGTGAGATAGCGAGAAAAGGGGGAGTGATGTATTTATAATATTGGGTGAAGTTAGCATTGAATGTGGGTAGGTGTTATTTAAAATCGACGAAGTTGAGGTTAAGTCCTCCAATGTACATCAGAGGAATTCATGGGAAGTCCTTTGATATACATCGGATAACTTAACGTGAAGTGTGCCATTTCTATCAAAGAAGATGGAGGAAACTCCTCCAATGAAATCAAAAGAGTTGAAGTTAACTCCTCCAATTTCATCGAAGGAGTTACGAGTAACTAGTGTGATGGGGAAGGCTCTTCGGAGGGAGAACACTCATCAACAGAGTTAGGAGAAAATCTTCCAATGTACATCAAAGGAGTTGAAGTTAACTCCTTTGATGTGCATTAGAGGAGTTTTGATCAACTTTGTCGAAAATTCAAAAGACTTGAAAGATTTTTTTTTAAGTGTTTTCCTTTTTGAGAAATGTTAATTGAGGGAAGTGAAAATTGAAGGATGAAGTTAAGAGCTAATTAAATAGGCTTCTAGAAGAGCTTATCAAAGTCAAAAAATGTAAAGGGCTCCATTTCTTAAAAAAATTTACAAATGGATTACAAGCAAAATGGAGGGTTGTAGTGTCTGGCACAACAAAATACAAATTAAAATGGAATTGCAATATAACCATCATAACTTGGACACTACAGATTTAGTAAAAGGTTTTGATTTAATAGAATATTCAGATTAAAATGTAACCATTTGTTTAACTTCACAAGATTAATTTTCCATAGCTACTTTCTAGAGAATCTATAATGATTTGATATCCTTCCAGTAGAAACTTGTGCTTGCACATATGTTTCTAACTGAGGAAATTTTACATTAACATAAATATGTTTTGATAGCAGAACCAATAAGTGAAAATCAAATATATGTTTCACATGGGAAAAAAAATTTGTCCTCTCAAGGTGATTTTTAATTCCCTTAGGTTAATAGGAGAAGATTTGTTTTCAATGGAAAATGTTGATGATAGGGGAACCCACATGAGATAAAAACCCAAGTTATACACATGAAATGACAAACATTATACATACCAAGAACAATAAGAAAAAAAGAGCATCGAACCAAGAAACCTATAAGCATGTAAATTGTTGTCTAAAATGTTAAAACTATAGTCCAAGTACTACTCTTAATGAATTATGCATGTCTTCAGTAAAGAAAAATATGCAAAAAAATGGCTAGCTTATTGGGTAAACAGGAAACTGATATGAGGGCACAAAAATATTCATGAAATTGTTAAAACCTTTTCCAAACAACAAAAACAAAAAACAATAGAAAAATAGTTAATATTCCATAATGCAGGAGCAAATATAACATCAACAAATTAAAGCAAAGATAGAAAAGTTTCTCAGTAAGAGTTCATGTTAATAAGAAATTTCAGAGGTGATTCTGCTCCAAAGGTATATCAAGAAAGGGTGTCCTTTGGGGGCCTATTTGTATATTTTTTCTTTAGATGCATCGTGATATCTCCTAAAAGATGTTTGATTGCAAGAGAATATTGGAGGCACTCTCCTCCCTAATGGAGAACTTAATAAGAGTAATTAGACAATATGGTAGAGGAATATGGAAAAAAAAAAGTTGATGAGATTTTTCCAAATATGGTATGTCAAGGGGATGGAAATTAGGATTGCTAGTTCTAATTTCCACAAGATTAGAATTGTCCTCAAGAAATATAGATTCCTTTGATATTGGGGAAAAGGAATATACTTTGTCACTGCTTATCTGTGTTGGGAGGGGAAGTTTGTATAATCCGAGCATGGTTCATTGATTAGTAATATGTATACCTTAATGTATTTTTTTGTGTGTAGTAATATAATATAAGATGCATTTTCAATGTCTATTTATCTATCTATATAGTGTTTAAAATTGGATATTAGGCCTTATTGCAAAAGGGAACCGGTCTTATGCACATGAATGAGGCATATCCCTATAACAATTTGTTGTGAACCTAAACACATATTTATCATGCAAGTAAATTGATATGTATATGAGTTATTTTATCTATTAGCTCATTATTTTCTAATAATGTTCTAGTCCTGGATATTATATTTCAAAAATGTAAAAATCCACTTTCATGTAGTAAGGGCCCAATTATTCCTATTGGTAACTTGGGCTTCTAGTTAGGGTTTCTTTCTCTTTTTGTATAAATAGGGGTTTCTCCCCTTTTGTGACTTTTTCCTTCAACAATCTAGGTCACAAAGTTATCATTAGAGAGCTCTTTCTCCATACAACAATTTTGTAGGTGCAATTCACTTGGGTCTGCATGTGGCCCCGATATTTTTGTACTTGTAGCTCTCTAGTCCTTTCATTTTAGGTTTACTTCTATCCTATTTCCTATCATTACTTTTAATTAGCTTTATAGATTGCACAAATAGTTCCTTTTTGTATATAAGGATGCTACGTGTTGGTATCAAAGAAATCATTTGGGATTCAAGCAAGTAGTCAAAAAAGATTCCAAAGAAAGGAAGGTCATAGAGATAGTCACGTTGAAAGTTGTCGGAAAAAATATGTGACCAAGGGAGAATTTGGTGGTATGTTTCTAATATTCACTAAGGAAGTTAGGGAAATTCTAAATGAAAGAGATCAAAATCCTTCATTTAAAGAAGGTTCTTTGCATCACTATAGAAGGCCTTAAGGAGAATGAAGGCATGGGTGGAAAATAAATATCAACCCAAAATCTCTCTTATAACATTTAAATGAAGAGTTCACAATATGATTTTGGAGTTGATGTTGAAGTGCATGTGGCCAAGTAAAATAAAATAGAACTTTTAAGTGTGGGACATTATTGACTAGGGGATGGGAATACAATTTTTAAAACTAAGATATGTGTGGGTGTGGGGATGCATCACATGTAAAATTTAGAAAAGAAAAACTTATAATATTATAATACATAATATTAATTACAATATAAATTATAAATCTCATGGACTAGCTCAAGTGGTAGCTTGAGTCATGGATTGCTTTGAACTTCATGTAGGAGGTCTCAAGGTTGATTCCTCTGGCTTATTTTATCTATTATGTGCCTCACTCAATGTCCCTATAAGGTTAGGTATTGTAATCAACATCAATAGGTTTGCACTGGGTACCACATGCAATGTGGGGAAGTGTGTTATGATCCAATGCCTTAAAAATGATGAAAAGTCAATGAATTATAGTCCACTTCAAGGGGGAAACCTCCTTTTCCAATATATCCAATTCAGAATACATTATGATATGTGATAAGATGATCCTAATACTAGGTCTCCTTGGTATATATATAGGATACAAAGGGTAAAATTATAATGAAAGGGTACCATGAAGGGTTCTAGCTGACTTACAATTATAATACTATAAATGTAATAATTAAATGTATAGGGCTTAATAAGGGATTTTACACATAAAATGGGGATTTTCTAAGTCTTAACATGACCCTCTCCTTTAAACAAGTTTTGTCTTAAACACTTGACTAACTGCGGGTGTTTCTGCATGAAGAACTCATCTTCCCATGTTGCCTCTTCCACTGGTAGGTTCTTCCATTTGATGAGGTACTATGTGATTGCTCAATTTCTTAGTTGTTTAATCCTTGTTTCAAGGATTGTTTCTGGTTCTATTATGATTTTCCCTTCTTCATTAATCTCTGGTAAAATGGTTTGGACTGGGATCTTGTTGTTGATTACCTTCTTTAAGCAAGAAACATGGAAGATTGGATGTACCCGTGAAGATGGAGGCAACTCAAATTTGTAATCCATACTTCCAATCCTTTGCAACAACTTATAGGGGCCATAATATTTGGGTGTTAATTTAGTATCCTTCTTTTGTTGTTTGAGGGACATTTGTTTATATGTTTGTAGCCTCAGAAGTACCCAATCCCCCACTTCAAAATCCTTTTCATTGTGTTGTTTCATCCTATTTTGTACCATAATCAAGTTTTTCTTCAATAGTTTTATAACCTCTTATCGGTTCCCTATGTGGTCCTCCACTGCTTGAACCTTTGTATTCCATTTCAAGGGTGGTGTAATGGATGGAGGATTATATACATAAACTGCAAGAAATGGGGACATTTTTTATGAAGTATGGAAGGATGTTTTGTACCACCATTCTGCCAAAGGAAACCACTTGACCCATTGTGTTCATTTATTGGATGCAAAACAACAAAGATATCCTTCTAGACATTTATTCACAATATCATTTTTTCCATCAGATTGAGGGTGATAAGATGAGTTGTGAGCCAATTGAGTACCCAAAAAAGAAAATAATTCAGTCCAAAAATTTCCAATGAAAATTGGATCTCTATCACTTACAATAATCTTGGGGACTCCATGTAGCTTTTGAATTGTTTCCATGAATGCCGTGACTACTGTACTTGCTTTAAAAGGATGAGAAAGAGAGAAAAAATGGGTATACTTTGTTAGTCAATCCACTACTACCATGATGACAATATTTCCTTCGGATTTGGGTAAACCTGTAATAAAATCCATTGAAACTTCTTCCCGGCGTTGGATGTCCCCCACCTCTTAGAGAGGTGATGAGGAGACTCAGTGGCCTGGGCACCCCCACTAGGTCATAGTCTCACACTAAAGGGGGGAAAAGTCAAGAAGTTAAAAGTTATATTTTTAAGTTGACTTAAGAAAGGGAAAGGATAAAGGAGTAATAGATAACTCAACAGAAAAATAGAAGATTAACCCTGGGAGTTAACCTAACTCAACAGACAATTAGAAGGAAAAGTATAAGTAAGAGGCTGGGGTGCACCTATTACTCATTCTGGTTTTGGATTAGCATTGGCTATTGCTCTTGAGCATTCAGTTTGGGGGTTTTGTTGTACAAA
>JZKD02S1673890.1:301316-313565 GCA_000966675.3 Picea glauca
TATATATATATGTATGTATGTATGTATGTATGTATGTATGTATGTATGTATGTATGTATGTATGTATGTATGTATGTATGTATGTATGTATGTATGTATGTATGTATGTATGTAACAGAGAAATACTTTACGTAAATGCACGAATTCATACTGAAATAACAGTAAACATAGACATGCAACATGTACAGGAAATACCCATAAACATACAGACAATTATAATCATGCATAGGAGAAACCCATAAAAATAAGCACGTAAATAACAATGCAACATGTAAATTTATCACACAATTGACACTTATATTTGTAATAATATCACCAAATGCATGCAGACCGTCCACGAACCTCCCAGCCTTAGACCACATTGTTCATCACTCTCAACAGTGAGTCACCCTCGAGCTAGGACTAAACTCCACCCGGGTAAAGGGATTCCTAACTAGGCTAAAGGCTCATAGACAACAGGAAAGACTATGTCACAGGTGCCAACTCAAACTAATAGCCTGCAGTCCCTCATTCCCCACATGCCTGTCCCACCCATGAAGTGTGCCCCTTCTCTGCTCAATAGTCCTTCATCTTCCCCACTTCCTTTCTGGGCTTCAGCAACAGGCCGGACATGAAGTCTCAGAGCACTGTAGCTGCAATTTAGCACCTTCAGGAAATCAATTCCCAACAATTCTCTCACCCAGAGAATTTTTCACGGGCCTGACAACCCACCTCTTCAATATCCCACGGGCATGACAACCTACTTCTTCAGTCCATCTCCCAAGCTAACCAAGTATACCAACACAAAATGGCTATGGATCCAGTTCAGGTACAGTGAAATGAATGTATGAAGGATAACTGACTGTGTGAGTGAAAATGGTCATGGAATCGTGGCTGAATGATCATTGAATCATGGAAGAGATTCTAAAAAAGAACTAAGTCCCAACAATATGTATGCATGTCCCCAACTTGACACTTGTCATGTTGGGAGCTACTTTGGCCCACTTGGCCCCAACTTTAGAACTTAGGATAATAATTATCCATACTTTATGATTTAAGAAATATTAATATAATATTCCTTTTTGGCTTAAGATCCCTAGCTTAGCCCCTTTCCTTAACTTATCCCCTCCCTTTCCCTAACTAGTGGAGTTTAGTCCCCCATCTCTTTTATTATGGCCGGTCTGCGCGCAGTGATGTATTTTATATTAATTATGAGACATATACAAAAATAGGCGCACTGGCCTTTAACATCTAGGCGCTCTGGCCTAATTCCAAAAGATAAGCATCCCGGCTTATAATAACTGGCTCACTAGCCTATAAAATAACACATATACACCAAGGCTCACTGGCCTCAATATCGCGCACACTTAATATGCTGCGCACGGTATCCTGGAATGTGCACACTACATCATTTTACTGCGCAGTACCTGCGCACACTTATGCCATGAAAGGTGCATACAAAAATTATATCAAACAACTCACCATCTTAAGTACATTTTCATTTACATTACAATTGGGTTCGGCCTAGGGATATTACAAATAGGATGCCAATACAAGCAAATCTTGAGGCTAATGAATGTCATACTTATGGAAACTTGTCATAGAAGGACATGTTGATAAACCATCTCATCATCAAGACATGATCAACAAGTCTCATTTTTTCCAAGGGAGGAAGAAATAAAATCATTCAAGTTGAAGGATCCAAAGGAAAAAATAGGGTTAGGATTCTAATATCTATCATGGGAGGATTGGCTAGAGAGGGTTTAGGAGATCATAGAGCTAAAGAATCAGCCCATAATCTATTTATAGCGAGGAACAAATGAAGGCAAAAATGCATAAGACCACATAAGGAGAAGATCATTATAGTAGTGGGAGAAGTCACGGGATTAGAAGACATCACTAACTTAATGATTAAATCCATAATTGGCCATTTTGTGGGAAAATCAATAACAGAAAGTGGGATGAAGTGGCAGTTGGAGTTGAATTGGTTAGGGTTCTTAGGATACTTTTCAAAATACCACAAGTTGATAAAAAGGTGGATTTCCTTAAAGTTTTGATCGAAAACCAATGAGGAGAACTTTTTAGCTTCGAAGTGGTCTTAGGGACCATCATACCTTGACATTTGAAGATGGAAGCATCCCCAACATAGGGAATACAATTTTCCATCTTAGGTCAAATAGGCCTCCAATTTGAGGCCATCTTCTATTTTAGAATGGAATCCAATTTCATCTCTTGCATAGGATGGGATAATGCTTATATTTCAATGTTGACTCCTTCCTTCTCCATTGAAGTATAATGTTTTACTTTCTGTACTTGAACTCACTTTCTCTTACTCTAGGTTTACCACTTTTGGAATGGGAATTTTTTAAATATGGCCTCTATCCTCTCAAAGACATATTCATCTTTGATTATTCCCTCTAACTACACTCAATATGAGGATACCATTTCTCAATTTCTTCTTCAAATCTATCCTCCATAATAATTGATTTTGTTTTTGGACTTTAGTGTGTTTAGCAATCAATTAAGTAGTCATGTAAATTGGGGCCTTAGACTCGATGACATTGATGTTGAATATCATTGCATTTTTGGTCCCTTACTATTGGAGTGATAGTCTCAATTATTTGAACCCACAATGACAAGTTAATCCTTTCCTTGTCCTTTGTTTCCTAATTTATGAGTGGGAGATTAAGTTATGAGTGGTAATTAAGTGTAGTGTGGCCTTTGAATCTTTCACATTATAGTAATAAAATTATTAGTTTCTATAGGTGTGCATAGTTGGCTTGATGTGTCCCAAATCAAGACAACTCCAACACTAGGGAGGGGTATTTCTTTTGGATCTCATTAAAGTGATCAATAACACACGCATTTTGTGAAGTGAAATCACACACGTGCTTTTGTGAAGTGAAATACTGAATGCATTTTTGTGAAGTTAAATCATGCATGCATTTATATGAAGTGAAACAAATTGTAGGCAATAACTCAACACATGTGGAAAATTTGAATTTTAAAATAATAGGATTGCATTTAATAACACTTATCCTACCCACTTGTCACCTAATATGTATCATATTACATCCTATGTGTCCGCGTTGAACTTAGGTTCAAAGTAACCAAGCCAGTGGTATGGAATGTGTAAACCATGGCATATTTAACATTTGTTCCATTTTTCAACATGTCTTCGTTTGACGGAACATCACAACATGTTACACATATTCATAGATGATGAAATTGCAGACATACAGAGAATTGTTTCTGCATATTACAAATTTATAATTTTTCTAAGAATGTTTTTTTAAATAAGTTTTTTTTTTCCTATTTTTCTTCTAAAATAACTTATAAATGCAAAAAATAGATTGTTAATGTTTTTCTTATAACTTTTTCATTCCCCAACAATCTCAGAAAGGAAATATATGTTACATAAGGTATGTTCTTAACTAGTTTTCCTTTACTTCAATCTAGGAGGAGATCACAACAACTCATGTATGGGTAAGGCTACCCCATCTCACATTAGTATTTTGGGATAAAGGCACCTTCAAAGATATTGGGGATAAATTGGTTTGATACTTTAATAGGGATGAACCAAATGGAAACATATATTATTGTGTTAGAATGTACATAGAAGTGGAATTGGGGAAGGGCCTCATAAAGGCCCTGTAAATAAATATGGACGACTATATCCATAAACAAGAATTAGATTATGAGTAGTTTCCTTTCAAGTGCAGCACTTGTCATGAATATACAAATTAAGATAAAAAATTCCATAGAATCAGGAGAAGCATACTCTTCCTTAGAATACTACGAACCCTTCCAGAGATTCAATGCAACACCCATTTATGCAAGTAAACAATAAATGCAAAAAAAAAAAAAAAAAAAACATGGTTAAATGTGCTACAACAACCAAAGAAAACCTAGTCTAACTTGTCTAAAATGAACTTCAATAGCTTTGAGGCCCTTGAAAATTTGGAATATATAGAAAATTAAAGTGAGGAGGGGGGAGGGGAATCCCATTCAGGGAGAATGTGAGGCCAAAGTCGATCCCACAAGCATGATTGAAGTAGATCGAGGGTGTTCTAGAAGAAGTAGAACCCCAACAACCTACATTGGTATCAGGCATGCCATGAATCTATCCACCAAAAATTGCATATGGTAAACTCCCCTCTCGCTCTTGGCATCTATTATATTGGTGCATCAAGTTAGAATATCTATCATAGCTCATCACCTCCCACAAGAGGGCAGAAAACCAATCGAGAACACCAAAAGATAGAAGTAGAAGAAAACAAAGGAAGAGGTAGACAAAGTTCACTTGGAGGTACTTATTTAGACCTTGAAATGTAATTTCATTTGCTCTTGATATGCAATGTTTTGTCATGTAGTTTTGTTTCTTTTTCAATTTGTAAGGTAGTACTAGGTCTATATCCACATAAAATGGAGAGTCGGGGACTTTTGTATTTGATATCAATCTAATGTCATTCATTAAAATTTTGCCTTACTTCATTATTCAATTTGACCATAATTTTTTTTAATATAAATCCTAACCATTTTTGTTTTGGTAAGCTAGCTACTATTTATATTAATATAGCAGAAAAAAGAGTACATCCAACCCTACCAATGGACTACAACCTGAGAAACCAAGAACACTACAAATAAAAAAAAATGATGATTTTGCCTCGTTACATACCTGACAGTAGATCATAAAGTCTGAAAGTTTATATCTATACTTTTCTAAGCTACCAAAAACAAAAGAAAATGCCATATAACAAAGTGTTCAAGGGACTCCTCCACCCTCTTTTATCTCAAGCTCGAAAGAAGAGTATGAAGTAATCTAGTGACCCATGTCCTTGAGCTTGCCACATATGTTGGTTCATTTGGGTTCCATTGTCTTCATCCAACAAAATGAGGTTCGATGGGGTCCCTTAGGAGTTTAAAACTTTGTCATTCTACTCCTCATTGTAATTTTTATTCTCTGTATGGCTTTGCATTATCTCAATATTGAGAATTTCTCTACATAAAGCATCAAATTTTCTTTCCTTTACATTTAGCTTATGAAAAATATTCTAGTAGTGGCTACCTTTTTCCTCCACTATCTGAGCAATGAAGGCTTTATTGACCTAGTATAACTTTTTCAGCTTAAATATATTTGTATCACATGTTCTAGAATACCCTACATCGGGTATCCAACCTTCGAACTCCACTTCCATATGATCTTTGGACATTTTTTTTCCTTTTTTGTCGATATTTGTTTCTATTTTTTTCCATATCCTCTTTGGTTTTGTCTAAGAAATTATTATGGAAATCCTATATTTCCCATGCAACATTTTTTTGGGTACATGTCATGCATTGTTGAATTTGGATGTACAGAGGTTGCTTCCCAACAATTATGTTGCCTCTTGCAAGCCCTCGTCTACTACTTTCAAGAACCAAGACTTCCCTTCCAGGTTGCATGGTTGGAGGCATGGAATGGACATGAGAAGTTGGTGGTCACTTGATGGAGGAGGGACCTAACAACCATGGCATGTGGTTTCCCAAACCACCCATCAAGTAGATCTTCACTTAGTGTAAGGTGATTTCCACTATGGCCAAGAGGGATTGCAAAGGATAGAGATAAATTATGATTAGAAGGATAATCCAAGGTATGTGGAGCCATCAACTCTGATAAATTAGAGGGTTGGGGAAAAAATTAATAAAGACAAAATCCAACACATACCCAAGTAGTTGTAAACCTTGGAAGCAATGTGTTGAGGGAATCAAAATTGCCTTTTGAGAGATTAATTTGGGGAGGGTATATAGATCTATTGCAAGCAAACTAGACATGGTAATAAGATGCCTCCACCATTCAATCTTACCAACCACCCAATTAGAAGGTGAATTTCCCTTACTCCATTGAAAACAAACTAAGATAAACACAATAACCCTTAGAGAACCAAAAACAAAATGCTAAGAAGGAAAGCTTGAGATAATAACCAACTAGGTTCAACTTAGACTGAGTATGATGTACTCTGACCCAAATTCACAACACTCATTTTTTCTCGGTATCCATCCACATCCAAAGCACTACCATTCTTATAAATGATTTGAGTTTTAAAATGTTGCTTCCCTTTATTTTCCATAATTGTAGGGGGCCTCATCAACCTATGCACATAATGCTTCGATCTACTCTACAGACAAAAGGCCCTTGGTTGAATGGTCATTGTTCTTCCACTACCAAAGAGCATCATTAAATATGATATCCACCTTCTCTTCGGGTTGCTTCTGAGCATGTGGGAAACATCCTAGAGTTTCCCCTTACCTCACCACTTCAGAAACATACAGAGGCACCCCATTCGGGTGTCCTCTATCCTTTGAGTTAATGTAGGAACAACCATCCCATAGTTTCTTGGGACTCATATTGTCCCATAATCAGAACATATTATGGTTCACACTTTCTACGCTTTCATTGTCCAATGTATCTACTAGGTTGTTCATTGCTCTTTTGATGCGTGATGGTGTAATATATTAGATAGATCCAAAGATAAACCACTTGATCCAAGCCTATAGAAATCATCTAGCGAAATGAGATATTGTTTGGTTCAATACCATTCAATATTGTATCCAATGCTCAAATCATTATTTGCAAATCTCCCTCCAAAATGTCGTTGTTGAACTCTATATGGAAAACAATTTGCATTCCTTTCACCATGGCCAACAATGCAGCTCCATTGTTTGTGTTGTGGCACAGGTGGAATGAGTAAATGTGGAGGATGTTTCCCTGGTCATCCTTGAACACACCGCCTACACCTAATGGTCCAGGATTACCCTTAAACACGCCATCGAAGTTGATTTTAGTGAAGTGTGGGGGAGGGGGAATCCATGAATCTTGAAGAAGAGCCATGGTATTCGAGAGAAGGTTGGGTGGGTCTAACATCACTTGCCTTAATCCCCAAGCTTCAAAAATATGTTTTTCACATTCTTTGGGTTGTCTAGCTTCACTAGGTCATGGGATAATTTTGATTGTTTCTTGGATATTTGTTTTGATAGTTCCTGAAAGAGATTGTATGTCCCTCTTATTGTTTTTGAATATTCACCTATTATTCTCCTTCCATATAGTCCACAGTACAAAACCTAGAAAAATATTCATGCTTTATTGAGGGTGGAATTTCCATAGGGCATAGTCCTCCAATTTTCTAGTGAACTCATGATGTTTTCTCTCACTTGATCTAGTTATTTGAACAATTTGGATTCACGATCCGAGAGGAAGCTTGCTTCTGGGAAACCATTGAATAGATGTCCATCTATATCCCCTTCAATTCTACACATGTGGCATAAGGATGGTCCCTCAAAAAGCCTCTTCTGATGAGTTTTTCCCATGTAAGAGTTTTATTGTTAACCAAGAGCCAAAGAAAGGTAGAAACCTTTGGTCATTGCTCCTGGTTCTAGACCTGGTGCTGAATTTTTTATTCTTCCTGCATGTTGAAATATGTTGCAAGTGCATAGGCATCCTTCATGTTGTAGTTCCTATAACCTTGGGTGCCCCATATTAGTATGTTCATATTTTGATCCATGTTGATTCGTTTAGATCACAAGAGGTTGTCAAGGAGGTTGTATGAGTGCTCATCTACCCCTTTTATCCATTCTAACCACAATCTCGAGGACCAGAAAGAGTTATCAAGGGTTTCTTCATGTTCCATCTAGTAATGGCAAGCAAAGGTCCATCCTCAATCCTAGAGGATTTTGTTTTACTAACAAGGTGGGATTGTATGGTAGAATGCTTATTTTCTACCATGAATCATTCCATAAGAGGAAGATGGATCCATTTATTATCTCCTAGAAGCAATTTTTATGTACTAGAGGTTTATGGAGCCATGCATTGTTCCATATGGGGGAGCCTTATTAGGGGATTTCCATTTTGATTAGAATCTCCTCTTCAATGTTTCCCTCATACATTGCTCACCATAGCTTGCCCTATAATTCATTTTTACATTTAATCCATCTCCACCATGTTCTGGTTGCAAGTAATTTTCTTTTGATTAGAGGATATTTTATGCCCCAACCCCCCTACCCATCTAGGTATACAAACCTTGTACCAAGCTACTAAGGCCCATTTTCTTTCCCTTTTGTGCCACCCCACGGGAAAGACCTTTGTAAGTTTCAAATTTGCTTGATGATTTTGGAAGGGGATACTAGAATAGAGAATATGTAGAGAGGTATGGATTGTAACACATATTTGATTAGGAGGATTTTTCAAATTAATGAAAGGAAGCAAAAGGTCTAGCTCTGTAGTTTTTTTTCAAGTTTGGTAAGGATTTATTCCCAATAGGAGTTCCTTAGGCCATTAGAAAGAAGAGGTATTTTGAGGGGAGAGTTCTTCATTGAAAACCTAGAATTCTAGAAATATTATGTTGGATGTTTAGAGGAGTGTTGAAAAATTATATGAAAGACTTACCCTAATTTGCTTGATCCCCCAATGCCAGCAGGAAAGTACCCAGGATGTGTTTGAAGGATTTGGCCTCACGTACCATAGAAGCACCCATTAGAAAAATAGTTTCAACCCTTTTAAATTACCAACTACCAATGCTCGTTTGATACTTCATCTTAGGTCTTCAATCATCATAATGTAGAGAAATGGTGAGAGGGGATCACCTTGTTGAATCCCCTTGGAAGGGTTGAAGGTGGATCGTGGAGTGTCATTAACAAGAATGGAAAAGAAAGCAGAGGAGATGAGGTTGTTGATGCATAATATCCACTTTTTACTAAAGGGAAAGGTTGATAGCATTTTTTCCATGAATTCCCAACTAAGGCGGTCATAGGCTTTGGACATGTCTAGTTTAATCAACATCCTAGGATATTTTTTGGTTTTCAAGGAGTGGATGGTTATGTTGGCTATGATGATGTCATCTAGTATATTTCTTCCCTCAATGTAGTCTCTTTTCTCTTAGGATGTTATTATGGTCATTATCAAATTTAACCAGTTTCCAATGAGTTTGGTGACGATTTTATAGATCACATTCCATAGGGATATAGGTCAAAAGAATTCAAAAGAGTGGAATTCTGAGTCCTTTTGGATAAGAGAAAATAAATATGAACTAAAATCTTGGAGGATATTCCTGGAAATTTTATGTTCTTCCACTACTTCTCAGACTTATTTATCGATCATGGGCCATGATGCTGGGAAAAATTATGTTGTGAAGCCATCTGGACCTGGGAATTTTCCCACTACCATATCTCAGATAGTTTAGGTGACTTCCTCATAGGTTGTAGCTCTCATCAAACTGAGGTTATGTTCATCGGTGATTAGAGATGGAATGTTACTTATAATAGATTTGATGGATACTTCTCTATCAATGAGATTTTTTGAGAAGAGGTGATGGAAGTGGTTTCTCGGCTCGTTTTCAATGTTCTCATGCTTTTCTAATCTATCCCCTGTAGCTAATTTAAGGCAGATTCTTCTAAGGCAGATGACATGAATAAGGCAAATTCTTCTACTCAACATGCAGTTGTGGAAGAAACGAGTATTATTTTCCCCTTCTTTGAGCCATTTGATTCTAGAATTTTGTCTCCAAAGTGTTTCATCTTGCTTGGCTCTGATTGAGAGTTGAGATTGAAGGGATTCTTCCTTAGTACTTATTTTTGTTGTTCTTCCCTCCTTAATGATGATCCTTTGTAGGTTTTCCATATCCTCTTCAAGTTGATTCTATGCTTGAAAAATGTTTCCAAAGACCTCTATGTTTCACTTTTTAATCATTTGTTCGATTTGTTTTAGTTTCTACTAATATATATATATTCTTGTGTCCCTTGTACCATTTTTCTTTGCCCACCAATTTCTTATATCATCCATAAAATTTGGATGATATAACCATAATTTTTTGAAACATAATGGTTTGGGTCTAGGAGTTATTGATTTGTCCCATGATAAACATATTGGCCAATGGTCAGAGCCTGCACGTGGCAGAATTTTAGCTTCCACTGACGTTTTGGAACAAAAGAGAGATTCTTCTATAAGAAAGTGATCCAGTATTTTTGCTATTTGATTTTTGCCTCCACTTTCTTAATTCCATGTATAGAAACCATTGGAGGTTTGAAGGTATACTAATTTGAGATTGTTGATTGTATTTTGAAAAGTTATGCTATCAATATCCAGTTTTTTCCTCCTTTTTCTCATGGAGTGAAGTAATCATGTTGAAATATCATCCCACTATCCATGGGCTTTCATTGATTGTTTCTCCTATAGAAATTATGGAAATCAAGGAAGGGTTGTTTATGAGTGGGGTTGGTGGGGCCATAGGCATTGATTATGAAGTATAAGTCCAGTGAAGTGAAGCTTCTAAATCATGTGGAGATGAGATTGGGTGTATCTATTTCATTTTCTAAAATAATTTGAGAAGGATCCCATAGAATTTCCAAACCCCCTGCAAAGCCAACAACAATTATGGATATACGTTTACATCCTTTCCAACATTTTTGTGCGATGGAGATCATTGATTTTCTATCACATTTGGTTCCTTGGGGCAATAGGATAGTGGGTTTGTACTTACTAATTTTGTTCTTCAACATGCAATGTTTGTTTGCTGCATTTGACCCTTGATGTTCCAAGATATAACCTTCGTTTTAAATCTTTAGTTGGGAGGAGAAATATTTCTTTGGAAACCCTTTTGTTTGTCTTGATTCCACTAAAAGTGCACCTACTTATTCTAATTTATGCTTTATGGATTTCCTACCTTTTTTCTTTTCCTCTGTAATTGGTGCTTTTAGGGATTTGAGAGGAGTAGTAGTTCTAGTACCTGAATTGCTAGCTAAGTTGTGGTTTGCGTTTGAGGCCCCCAACTTTGCTTTTCCCTTCAAAATTTCCTTCTGTAATTGGAGTAGTTGATTCTCTAAAAGGTTATTTAAATGTGTTTCCCGGTGAGTTGCAATGAGCACTGGAAGATTGATCTTAATTGATTCCAGATCCATATCTTGTGGTAAATTTTCTTCCTCGGATTCACCCTAGGTTTCCTCTTCAATTTCCATCTCTAGATCTGCTACTTCATTTGGGTTTTTCTCATGACTAGTACCTAGAGGATATATTTTCCTACATTTGGCCTCTTCTATTAATGGAATCTCTACTCGATTTTTTTCTTCATTAGCTTACAATGTTTCTTTTGTTGGATTTTCAGTGTCTCCTATAGTTTCCAGGATTTGGAAGTTGTTGGGATCCTTAACTGGTATACTTGGGGTTAATTTGACTGTATTTTTTCTTTGCTTTCTCTTACCCAAGACCTTAGTGAAGCCATATTGGTCTGTGGTTTTCTCATATTTTTTCTTGATTGCTTCTATGTTACATGGATAGTCCATGAACAAGTGCTCATGCTCATGGCATTTATGGCATTGGAATGGAATGTGCTCATAATCAAGGGGTTGAATCCATTCAGTATCTTGAAAGATGATGTTAATGGATTATGGGAGGCACCCAATACATTCATATAGACATAGACCCATGCATAGGATGTGTATCAACCATTACAAGTAACTTCCTAAATTTTGACAAAAGTGCCAAGGGTATTTCCTATACCCATGAGGGTTTTTTTCTCCCAAAATTTCTAAGGAAATGAATACATCCCGATCCATATGGGTGCCTCGATAAAGAATTCTTTCTCTAGGGTAAATCTTTCCATCTGGAATCTAGGATGCAGGCCCACCGAGTTGAAAAAATACGGGCCTTCTTCAAATAGTTTGTCTCGATTTTCGATGCTTATAAAAATAGTGATAAAAAAAACCTAGAACCCAATTTCAAATCCACTTGACCCTTGGGATTCCATCTAGTTTCAATCCACCAAGTTAGGGCCTTATCAAAGGGACAAATACCTATAAATTTTCCCATGACTGCATGGTCCTTCATGTATTGAATATAGCTACTAGTTTTACTAGAAGTAACTTCATACCTTGGATTAATAGTTATTTTGACCGAGCATCCATTCTTGAGTTTGTCATCCTTCTCTTGAACCAGTGCTTCTCATTTTTTTTCTTTTGGCTCATTCTTTGTTTCCTTTATTTCCCCACCTATTGAATTGGCCACCTGTGAATTGCCCTATATAGCATATTTAAATGATAAGGCGCTCTGGGTTTTCGACGTTGAGGTTGTCATTGGTCTCTTGCTACCCACCTATCACATATCCATGCTTCCCTACTATGAATAGATGTTCTTCGATGCCTAATATGTTATCAATTCTATTACTTCTATTACTTCTGAGAACTATGTTCTTCATTAGCCATCACCAAGAAACTTGTATATAAATCCTAACCATTATTATTAAATAA
>JZKD02S1673890.1:326019-339278 GCA_000966675.3 Picea glauca
TCAAGTACAAAATAGACATAAAGGACATAGGACAAAGTGCCAAATGACTTTCCCACATGTGCTAAGAAGGGATAACACATGGGGAACACCTCCCAAGGTACACAAATCAACAGTTCCTACGTGACAATGAGGTAGATTTCTTTCATGGGTTATGCATAATAAGAAACATTGGCATGATTAGTCACTTGACTAAATTGTAAGGTTGGTAGATCTACTAATAGCAGTTGGTGTAATGGTTAACTATGAAGGATGGAGAGCCAATTACAATAGTTCAAAAAGTTGACCAAAGTTTACCAAAGATTCATCTCAACCATAAATATGACAATGAAATTTGTAGTTGTGGGGATCAAGGCAGGAGGAACATGTACCATTGTTAAACACAAAGGTGGAGGTAAAGGTGGCTCTAACAACAAGAAGAAAATATGTTATTATTGCGAGGAGCCAGTGCATTGCAAGAGGGACTGCAAGTAGTGGAAGATGTACATCTCACAAAAAATCAAGTCAATGTTATGGATGATTAAGGTGCTCTTATCTTATTGGAAAATTGAGGCATCTACCCTAACATGAAAGACACTGATGGTTTCACGGACACTAGATAATTGTTGAGCACATGTAAGGTGGAGTATGATGCTAGTTGGCTACATACAATTGCAAGAACTGGGCATAGTGTGCACAGTGCATAGTACCAGTGCATGTATGAAGGCAAGTACAGGGCGCATGCAACATGCACATGGCACATGGTACAAAAGCTTCCTTAAACTCCTCACAATCTCTTCGGCATGCTTTATTTATAGGTATCTGAGTGGGTATATTTGATCAGTGAATGTGAACAATGAACATTAAGTGCAGTGTTGGAAATTAGGAGTAATGGTTAGAGACTTAATGGTCATATTGTAAATATGTGTAGTGAGTAAATAAATGTGAACATATTATAATATGAAATGGCATGGTCTATGAAAGGCCAAAGGATAGTTAGATTTATAAATAACCAATAGATGCATCTACAAAGCTCGTCTCCTTTTCGAATGAAAAGCTACATTATCTTCTGCAACTACATAAAACGCCTGGAGCTACATACTTCAATTTCCTAGACCCCTCTGCCTTTTCAAACACCTTCACAAATGGACACCACGACAGGAATGCCTTCACTAGCACCTTTCTCAAGAACATTGTCTGCAACCGATATATATTTGAAACCTCTCTTCAAACCCTCATTGAAGGTTTAGGGACTGTGCACTCTCTTGTATGCCAGCTCTTATACCATAATTAAAAAAGGACTGCATAACCATGCTAGGAAACAAAGGAGACGAAAAGAAGTGGCTAAAGATAATGGATATTTTATTGAAAAAGGAAGATTAGCTTTGTAGATACATTTGCTGCCTATTTACAGCACTCGCTGAACTTTGGTCTTTCATTGGGCATGGCATTTTATATTCCATCTCTCATTTCAAATTCTAATATACCTAGATTTATTTGCTGACTATATACGAATATTTACAATTATTTACAATGTGACCAGTAAGATCAACTTTTACTCCTAATTGTTAATAAAATCAGGGATTATGTAGGTAAGATGTCTAATTCAGAAATCTGCACATACTAAGTACAATTAGAACAACAATATAGAAAAGCATGGACAAACTCCAATTCATGTCCTCCATAAGCACAACAATACTAAAATTACTCACTGAATAGACCCTATGCTAACAGATGAAGGCTCTGAAGCCACACAAGAAATGCAACTAAACTAAATATTCACTAGCAGCATTAGACCTCAATCTAATGCAAAACTATTGCATCCAAAAGTGTGAAATTTAAAACAAGATGGTAACATTCCGTTGGACAAAAACGATAATGCTAGATAAAATCATTGCGAATGTTATAAAATATTAATAAGTGTGAAAAAATGAAAATAAAATCATGATCAGCACATACTAAAAAATTGAGATAATGAATACTATAAACAGAATATTCTTAGTGAAATTCATTTGGGGCAAAGAAACACTGGCTTACCTCCATGTGTCCACAGTTTTACACAGGGCAACCATAGATTATCTATGTACAGCATTTGCAAACAATATAGCATTTAATGCTCTATATGTTGAGATATATACAATCTGATCTAAAGGTGTTTTAGATAGGAAGGTATATATCCCAACATATAGAACATTGAATGCTCTGCTACAGGGTGCATAATAATAACCTATGGCATCCACTAATGATCTGGAGAAAAATAATTTATTTTATAGCGACGAAGTAAATGAAACCTCTACTTCACAACTAACTGGTTGACCATAAAACCAGACAAGCTAACTACAAACAACCCTCAAACCTTTTAGTCACCATGCATGGGAACTACAGGACAAGAAACCCAAAACACAAAAACAGAAGTCTAGATCCAGACAAACCTTAAATAATGAAAATATATAAGTACCTGGATGTCAGGAACAGTATGAAACCGATTCTCTTTTTAAAGTCAATTCTAAAATTTCAATCTAATTCAATCTAAAAGTTTAGGCTTCAAATGAACAGGTGTACATAATCAAACAGACAGCAAATATCTCTCTTAAAATAATCTGAAATGGATTGCACATCACCCACTAGTGACATCAGGAGAGAAAGGAATTTTCATTAACAGGAGAAACAATAAGCAAACACGGTCAATCAATATATGAAGGTACTACCAAAATGGCAAAAACAGAGGCAGTAAAATACAACGTAGAGACGAGATGGAATGTCTCCACAAAATAAAAGACAATATTTCATGAAATAAAAGCAGACTTTTATCATTGTTGGGTCAGTCCCAGCTTACCATACCACAAATACCATATCCTAGATAACTACAGTTGAACCTATGAGTCATATATATTGTAGAAAAATTATTACCGGCTGCAGTACAATGTAGTACGTGTAAGGTCTCCCATGACACCCACTGAGTGCGCACACTCCCTGGGCAGACTCAAGGATGAGTCAGGCAAGAGAACACAAGGGGCATCCGATCGGTTGGCCGGACAAAGAAATATGGGTGTGAGCAAAAGCACCTTGGGCACACGATGATGATGTGAGGCACCAAGGGGGCACACACCTTACTTTCCTTGCAACAGTTGATGGAGACTTGGATTGCGTTTGTGCAAGGATAGGGCGACTTGGCCGCGTGCCCAAGGAGTGGCCCTGCCTACCTTTGACAACATGGGCACGTTGGAGAGGTTGGATGACCCCCACTCACGAAGAGTCACGTCGATCGGAAAAAGGAAACTCACAAGTCAAGGGGTGCACATCCAAGGATGGGGCGTGCCGATCTAAGAGACATGACGACTGATGAGCGCACAGGTTCATTTGGGCGTGATGGTTCGTGAAGGGACGCGACGATTCGTGATGGTGACCTTTGGAGTCCATATAAGAGCACAAGGGCACACAACCAAGGAGGGAAGATTGGAGCAAGAAGGCATAGAGAGCAAGTCACGGGGAAAGTTTTGAGGCATGGCAGAACTAGGGCAGAGTTGTGAAGATGGAAGACAAGTAGCCAAGGGTGGGATGCACAAGGAGAGTTTGGGGCAGTCTGGATGTAGGTCTGTGTGAGGCATGTTGTGAGGAAGAACCAAAGTCTGTGTTAACTTGGTGAAGTCTGCAACAGGGAAGGGACGACAAGTCTGCGGTAGGGTGCATGTCTAGGGCGCACCGCAGGAGGTTGCGAAGATGGTTACGACGGAGAGTCTTGGTGTGATGAATCTGTGTATGATTGTCTTGGTGAGGTAAGGTGAGTAATGTGACTCTGCCCAAGTTGTAAACCGAGCCAGTAGTGCTCATATTGTAATTGTTTTACAATAATAAGACTTAGTCGGGTGATAGGCACATCTTGTGCTGCCCGCACTATTTCTGTGTGTCTCTTGTTTGTTTCGCAAGTGTTCTCTTGGTTTCACACATTCTTGGAAGTATGCTTAAATGACTAAGTGTTAAGTTGTTAACAACATTGTCTATGTCTAAGTATATAAGTAAGTTGCACAGAGTTGGAGTGTGACTCTCCTGTAGCCTAGAACGGAGTATGGGTATGCTCTAGGTGAAGAGGCGTAGTCTGGACGAAGTATTCTTGGTGTTGTCAAGCAACCAAGTAAGAACCGTCGCGGTGTCGTATGCCCTCAGGAGGTGAACGATCGCAAGATCCGAACAGGCATCCCATGGGGTCGTGACAGTACGTACAATGATTATTCTTGACCATCTGTTCAGAGCATTGCATTTTGTCACAGATAACATACACGGGGAATTATGAAGATCACGTGTTTGTGAAGCCTTCTAAACAAACTATTCCACAACATTGCATTTCACTTCTACTCAATATTTCTCTACCCATGCTTCTTAGATGCACATAACACATAATATAATTCTTACTCATCTAGAACTATGTTGCCTGCAACAAATTCATCATTCAGAACTGCTGAGACGATCATCCAATAAATAGTTAATATTTTATAATGAAAGCAAACTGAAACGAAATTACAATATGAACATCATAACTTGAACACTACAGATTCAGTAAAATGTTCTGATATAACAGAATATTAAGATTAAAATGTAACCACTTGTTTAACTACACAAGCTTCAATCTCCTTGTTTAACTGCTTGCTAATGAATCTATAATCATCTGATATCCCTCTGGTATAGAGACTTGTGCTTGCACACATGCTGCTAACTGAGGAACATCTGCGTTAACATCAAGATATTTTGCCAGAAGAAGCAATAAGTGAAAATCAGATATGCGTTTCACATAGGAAAAATTCTTTGTCCTGTCAAGGTGATTCTTCAAAGCCCTTAGGGTAACAGGAGGATCTCTGTTCTCAATGGGAAATGTAGATGACAGGGGACCCTGCATAAGATAGAAACCCAAGTTATACACATGAAATGATAAACATTAGACCATACCAAGAACAATAAGCAAAAAAGAGCATTGAAGCAAAGAAACCTATAAGCATGCAAACCGTACATGTCTAAAATGTTACAACAATTTTCCAAGCACTACTCTTGATGAATTATACATGTTTTCAATAAAGCAAAACATGCAAAAAATGGCTAGCTGATTAGGTTAAAAAGGAAAACTATATGAAAGCACAAAAATATTCATGAAAATGTTAAAAACGTTTTCCAGACAACAAAAATACAGAGCAGCAGAAAGGAGACTATATTCCATAATGTGGGAGCAAAGATAACATCAACAAATTGCAGCAAAGATGGAGAAGCTTCTCAACAACAGTTCGTGCTAATAAGAACATGTCAGAGGTGATTCTGCTCCAAAGTTCTATCAAGCAAGGGTGTCTCCTACTTGGGCCCCTATTTGTATATTTTTGCTTTGGATGCATCAGGATATCTCCTAGAAGCTTCTTGATTGCAAGGGAATATTGGAGGCACTCTCCTCCCTAATGTAGAACTTAATGTGAGCAATCAGACAATATGACAAAGGAATATGGAGCAACATAAGATTGATGAGAATCTTGTTTTTCCAAAAAGGGGATGCCAAGGGGACGGAAAGCAGGATTGCAAGTTCAGCTTTCCACAGGATTGGAATTTTCCGCGGGACATGTAGATTCTCTGGAGATTGGGGATAGGACAGATACTCTGGCACTGCTTGCCTATGTTGGGAGGGGCAGTCTGCATAATCCCAGCCTGGTTCCTTGATTTGTAATATGTATGCCTTGCTGTATTTTTCTGTGCAGTAATGTAATAGAAGATGCATTTTCAATGTCTATCTACCTATTTGTATAGTGTTTACGATTGGCAATTAGGCCTTACTAAAAAAGGGAACCAGTCTTATGAACACGAATGAGGCAGATCCCTATAACAGCTTGTTGTGAACCTAAACACATCTTTACTATGCAAGTAAACTGATGTCTATATAAGCTGTTTTATCTATCAGCTCATTATTTTCTAATAATGTTCTAGTCCTGGATATTATATTTTAACAATGTAGAAAGCCACTTTCATGTAGTAAGGGCCTAGTTATCCCTATCAGTAACTTGGGCTTCAAGTTAGGGTTTCTTTCTCTTTTTGTATATATAGGGGTTTCTCCCTTTTTGTGACATTTTACTTCAACAATCTAAGTAACAAAGTTCTCATTTGAAAGTTCTTCCTCCAAACAGGTGCAATCCACTTGGGTCTGCATGTGCCCCAGTATTTTTTGTTATTCTTTGGTCCTTTCATTTGAGATTTACTTGTATCATATTTCCTTCTGTTATTTTCAATTAGTTTTATAGATTGCACAAGAAGTGCCATTTTGTACACAAGTACACTGCATGTTGGTATCAAAGCACTCATTTGTGATTCGGGCAAGCTGTCAAGCAAGAATCCAAAGAAAGGGGCATCACAGAGACAGTGATGCTCAAAATCGTCATAACAAATATGTGAGCAAGGGAGAATTTGGTGGTATGCTTCTAAAGTTCACTGAGGAAGTTAGGGCAAGTCTAAATGAAAGGGATCAAAACCCTCTGCTCAATGAAGGTTTTTCACATCACTATGGAAGACCTTGAGGAGAATGAAGGCATGATTGGAAAAGAAATGTCAACCCAAAATCTCTCTTATAACTTTTAAATGAAGATTTTGCAATATGATTTGTGTGATGTTGAAGTGCATGTGGCCAAGTAAAATCAAATGGACCTTCTGGGCACAGGAAATTCTTAACCAAGAAGATGGGAATACCACTTTTGAAACGAAGAATGCAACTAGGAGCGGGAATGCATCACATTTAAAATAATTAGAAATTTTAGGAAACAAAAAATTATAGTATTATAATACATAACATAGATTATTAAGCCCAGTGGGCTAGCTCAATTGGTGGAAAAAGTATAATATAATAATACATCTATATATTAAAATATATATCATATATTAGAGATTATATATTATAATCATGATTTGTAATAACTATAATATATATTATATAATTGTTTTTCCATGGAAAACATCCTCAAGGAAATCCTCCACGCACTTCCTCACAACATGTACACTTAACCTTGAGGAACCCAGGTGGATTCAACCTTGTGACTTCTTTGGCCAATACAAATTTAGCATGGCAAGTCAAACCACTTGAACAAACCCTCAAGGATATATATATATATATATATATATATATATCATAATTGTTATTATTATTACATAATATAAGATGTTTGAGTCCATCAGGAAATAATGAGCTAGTAGCAATTTGGAGTGGTTGTTGTGATAATGACCTAGTTTCAAATCTTGGCAAACATGCTCCTCCCCTTCGTGGGGTTTGCCAAATGTGGTGTTGATTATATTTAAACTTGTTGATGTAGCATTCAAGCATATTATTGTATGGTATTAGCAAAGTACCAACAAACCCTACTCTTCACTTAGGTGTGTGAGGGTGGGTCGAGCTTAAAGACGAGTTCCCATTTAAAAAAATATTATAATACACACACACACACACACACACACACACACATATATATATATATATATATCTTCAACCTTGGTAGGTAGTTTGAATTTATGGATGGTGACTCTGAGGTCAATATGGAAGAAGACCTAGTAGATTACTCCGAAGAGGGAGAGAAAGCATTCCAAAGATCTATTTTCAAGACTAGGGACGAGTTGGTAGAGGTCAGGAAAGGGTCAAAGGCTTTTTATGATCACTACGCTATAGATGATTCATTAGACCTTGCTAAGGGGAAGCCCAACACTAAGATTGATAACCCAATCAAAGTCATGGTATCAATCTTAAATAATGTCAAGATAGATAGGACGCCAGTACAAGAATCTCCTAAGGCCAATGAATTTTAGCCTTTATGGAAACCTAACATGAAGGGACATATCGATAGATCCATCTCATCATAAAGGCACGATCAACAAGTCTCATTTCTGCCAAGGGAGGAAGAAAGAGAAGTTTGCAAGTTGAAGGATCAAAAGGAAAAAATAGGGTTAGGATTTAGAGCTCTGTTGTGGGAGGAACTGGGTAGAGAGGATTTACAAAAGCCCAAAGCTAAAGAATTAGTTCAAAATTTGTCTAGAGAGAGGAACACATGAAGATGGAAATGCATGAGAACGCATAAGGAGAAGGTCAATATGGTAGTTGTTGAAGATGAGGGATTAGAAGATATCACAAACATTCAACCTTGGTAGGTAGTTTGAATTTATGGATGATGGCTTTGAAGTCAATATGGAAGAAGACCTAGTAGATTACTCTAAAGAGGGAGAGAAAGCATTCCAAAGATCTATTTTCAAGACCAGGGACAAGCTGGTAGAAGTATGGAAAGGGTCAAAGGCTTTCTATGATGACTACGTTATAGCTGATTTATTAAATCTTGCTAAGGGGAAGCCTAAGACTAAGGTTGATAACCCAATCGATGTCATGGTATCAATCTTAAATAATGTTAAGATAGATAGGATGCCAATACAAGAATCTCTCGAGGCCAATGAATTTTAGCCTTTATTGAAACCTAACATGAAGGGACATGTCGATAGATCCATCTCATCATCAAGGCGCGATCAACAAGTCTCATTTTTTCCAAGAGGAAGAAAGAGAAGTTTGCAAGTTGAAGGATCCAAAGGAAAAAATAAAGTTAGGATTCAGAGATCTGTTGTGAGAGGAATTGGCTAGAGAGGATTTACGAAAGCCCAAAGCTAAAGAATTAGTTCAGAATTTGTCTGGAGAGAAGAACACATGAAGATGGAAATGCATTAGAATGCGTAAGGAGAAGGTCAATATGATAGTGGTTGAAGATGAGGGATTAGAAGATATCACAAACATAAAGAGTAAATGCCATTTCATGGGCAAACAAGTACTAGAAGGTTGAATGAAGTGGTGGTTGGAGCAAAATTGGTTAGGGTTCTTGGGATACTTACAAAAATACCACATTCTGATAAGAGATTGGCTTGCCTTCGAGTTTTGGTCAAAAACCGATGTGGAGAAAATTTTAGCTTGAAAGTGGTTTTGGGGATCATCATACCTTGACATCCAAAGATGATCCTCATCATATCTTTGATGATCCTCCTTCATCGCATCTAAGATGATCCGCCTGGACTTCACATCCTTCAGCTCATGGGTGGCCAAGTTCTTTGGATTCGTTGATGGGGTCACGATTGTGTTAGCAAAATCCCACAACCCATTCTCCATAAGAAGCAATGTGACCCTCGCCTTCCAAGGTACAAAGTTCGATGCACCATCCAGCCTGTCCTCAAACCTCAAACCGGCTACGGCCATCTCCAAATCAAAATTTTAACTGGAAATACAAACTACTGAAAAATATGCCTTGTCCTTCGGGCTCGGTAAACTCAAAAGTTTTGTGCTTAGTCCTTCAAGCACCAAACTAATTTGATCTCATCTATTGGCTACCCGTATTTCTACTTCCCACTGACCAGACCTCTTGCCCGTGCCCTCTGTGGTCTACTCGAGTCTCCTATGACTGCCCTCTGCCTCAGATCTTTTTTCGACGGTTGTCTACAGCCCTACGGCCGACAATTCGGTGACTACCCCGCGGCCTACGGCTGGTGACTAGCTGCAACTATGGTTGTAGCCTTGCGACCCACCCCCTTTCTCCTTTGCAACCTAATCCTTAGCACCTGTCCCCCAGCCCCTGCGACCTATCTCCCAGCAACTCCACGCGGTTGTACGATGACTCTGTAGTCTGTATGGCCTCTATAGTTGTTGCTCCTTTTTTTTAAATCCTTCTTGCAACCTGCAAAAAAACACAAAATTTCGCTGCTACAAAATTACGATCTGTGTAACCTGTTTTCCTTTTCAGAGTCTCGACTTTGATACCATGTTAATTTTTAGAATGTAGCACCTGACAATTTATTTCCTAGCAAATACCTTGTTGTAATAAACTTATTACGTAGATTTACTAAATAAAAAACACGGCTGAGTTTTAACGATTTACAGAAATAAATCAGCGGAAGCAAAATAGGAAACCAAACACATTTGCAGGCGTATTTTTTGGGTAAATACCCGTGGAAAAACCCCCAAGGGAAAACCAATAGTGTGATGATTTTATTAAGATAAAATATGGGCTCATGTCCTGGGATAATGGCCCACCTGAGGAAAAATGCAAAACGACAAGAATAGCCTATCACACCTCAAGATCTGTCCTTCGATCTTGTTGGCCACTACTCCTTTGTTGCCCCTTGCTCCCTTCCTTGGACCCTGCCCTTGCACACTTGGACGAAAGTCCTTCTCCACCCACTACAATTAGATCTCACTATCTCACTCTGTGTGTCTCCTCCTCTCACCTTAGTTGCCTTTTATAATGTTGAGTTTACCCTAAATCTCCAAAGTGATCAATGGCTGAGATTAGATCTCAACAACATTTGAGATCAATGGCTATGATTTAATTTAATTCACTAATGCCAAAAAATTAGGCATTTAATTAAATTAAACTCACATTAATTATAAAAAGGCATTCACTTTAATAATCACTTTATTAAAGTGAATTTCATAAGTCTTGAGAGGTATTAAGGACAACTTCCACATGTTAGACACAAAACCAATGTGGAAGTACTTGTCCGATGCTACAAACATCAACAAGGAAGAGCTACTAAGGTGACAGTGAGTAGCCTTCTTGAGTTGCACAAGATTATCCCCTTGATGCTTGGGACTTTACATCATTTGGGGGTGCTATATTTTGTTGGAACAAGTGGTAACACTATTCTTGTATCACAAATCAGGGATCCACGACTTTGCTTCATGTCTCACCTAGGACCATAGGCAAAAAAGTTAAAAGCATATTCCTTAACATTATATAACCTAAGAAAGCATGGTTTATCAAAGACATGTGCATCTTGGATGGTCCTTTAGCAATATATGAGGCATGAGATGCACCAAAAATACCAAGCAAGGTAACCTCTTCCTAAAAATTGATAGGGTGAAAATCTATGATGTAGAGTAAGACTACATGTGATCAATTTTGAATAGCTCATATTTTGGCCCTTATTTTGAGATGGTCAAAACTTACCACAAATACTTTTACTTGCATCACTATTAATGAACCTAAGCTAATTACTTCTGATTTATGCAAATCCATTTATGTTCTTTCAGGTAATGCTCACGACTTTTTTTAACCATAACTAGAGGATATTTATATTAAGCAAAACGTTGTAGCTAGACTCACAGTAATAGTACAATAAAGCTCTGCTTTAAGGAGTCTTAAACAAAATCTAAAAAGAGAACTATCTGCTATCCTATATCTACAGCCATAAAAGGCCAAAAACCACTGCTTCCAGTAAATCTTTCTGGTATATATTCTACAATATTGACCTAGAAAACTAGCTACTTTAAAAAACATACAAGCCTAACAAAAAGCATGGCAGTCGACTGCCTCATCCTGAGCTGCAGTGGCCAAGTCTGAGTCCACTTTGACAATTTCTGCACTCTCCGGAAGTTGGTGAGCAGTTCCATACTCCTTGAGCCCCACAGTTTGAATTGATGGATTGCACCTAATTGATACACTTTGGACAGATTTATGTCCACGGTACAGAGCATAGTGCAATTCACTTCCAAAACAGAGATTTGGCGCTTGAATTGAACCAAGGTTCCCATTACTAAAGAAATTTGAAAGATTACAAAATTGTCATATTCCTGGATTCTTCCTGTAGCTGCCACAATAGCACATTTGTTGCCCTGAATGGCTCCCTCGTGGTTTCTCAATGCCCTCCTAATCTCCTGTAATTCTCTATAATTGATTTCATAACCAAAACTATACAATACCGGGCTTGAAATTGGGCCCCCTGTGACTATGACCTGCACTTCTACAACAATGATTGGAAACAATAATTCAAATTGTGATAAATCTTAAGTTCAAAAGTAGTGAACCCCTCAAGGAGTGTTGCTGACAAATAGAGTAAAACAAGACCTCTCCCCCAAGGAAACCAGAGAACTTCAATAACCTATGTTGATGAGTGAACTTCAATAACCTAATATTAAATATACTACAAATACTTTTACTTGAATCACTATTAATGCACCTAAGCTTATCACTTTTGATTTACGCAAATCCATTAGGCAAAGTTTCCTTTTAGTGTTAACCTTGTATGTTCTTTTAGGTGATGCACTTGACTATCCTAATCATAAAGTCAACATTAGCAACATCGAAACATTTATCTTCCAAGCACTAAAGCAAATGGTGGTGAGTACTTTGTTGATGAGTGGACTTGAATAACCTAATATTAAAAATACTAAAGGTGCATCTGAATCTTCTACAATTCCTTGGACTTTAAGAGCCAACTAGACAAACTTCTCTACTCCCTCTACAAAGCCTTGTTGATAGCCCACATAAGACTAACAACATACATGTTTTGCATCTCATTGTAAAGAGATTTTTCAATTGTTGGGCATCTTATTTTGTTTCAAGATTTCCACTCAAAGATGGGACTATGACCTAGCAACTTGCAAGTATGTATAAACTTTGTCTAGTTAGATGGAAAGGTATTTGAATCTTCCTATTCGTTTTCACATTGCCTTTGAGATGCTAGTTGCCACCTATATCTACTAAGTCCCAAACAAGGTAACATATAAAGATAATTAAAATCATTAAACCCTTCTTATGGGCCACAGATAAAAGTATAAAGTGTAACATTCCCAGATGCTAAAATAACCATAGAAATACTAGATACACCAAATATAGATGAGAAGCAACACTCCAAAGTATAATAATCATGATGAATTGCATAACCCCAAAGAATTAAGAGAATATCTCCCAGTAACCCTAGCAAGTAACAATATCAAATAAGCCCAAAGTAGTTGGATCCATTGATGAGGAGTGAGGAGTTTTTCACTGGTGGGCAAAGTTCAATTCTCGTGAGAGTTGTTCCTGGAGCTGTAGGGTCGCCATGAGGTAGTGGTCCAACATGTGGTTGCACCTAGAGAGATTATATTAAATGATCTCGTGACTCATGCATACATAAGTGGATCAAAGCTCACTCCTATGTCCTTCAATTTGGATAGGATTTTACCCTAGTTGCATCATCATTGCCTTATGTTGTTCCCTTCAACATCCTTTTAGAGTCTTCTTCCCCTCTTGAATTCTAGGCCTCCTCCAAGCTCCCACTCAATGTTGCTATCTGCCTCCCCAACCCCACAGATCTTTGGTCCTCCCCCGCGGGCATCATCTACAGCAAATCCCTCATCAATAGTCTCATCCATGAAGCAATCCATGTGCTCCACAATGTCGCCCAGTATGGCCCCTCCTTTCACCTTGTCACCCTCTAAAAAGGGAAAGCTTCTAGTCTCTTCTCCCAATGGCTAGAAGCACCCCCCCCCC